>PVKS010019218.1:0-38738 GCA_004027875.1 Aplodontia rufa
TATAATAAATTATATATAATTGCATGTAATACATATATTATACAAATAATAAATTATATATTATATAATTTATTATATATTATATAATATATAATTATATATTAAAATTATATTATATATATTATATATATATATATATCTGGGATTTTAAACTTTATAAGTTGAGTGAGGGAAAAAAAAAGGAATCATTCTCACTTCGAAGATGATTGCTCAATGCTTCGTGTGCCAGACTCCCAGATCCCCACAACTCATCGAGTCAGGCTGAGGGTTTCTAGTTCCTGTGACCCCTAACTCATCACTCAGAACATCCCTGATGAGACCAGAAAAGGCCCTCAGTACCCCCCAGAGCCTGAGATTGGCCAGGAACGGGCTGTGAGTTTGTGGTTGGATATCTACAGTACCAGCTGCAGAAAGTTTGGTGGGATTTCTCTACTTGCTGACGCTGGGTCCTGTGCGGGAAGAAGGAAACCAACCTGACTTCTCCAGCGCTGTATTTGGGCAAACTGGGGTCTTTTTGTGTGGCTAGTCTTTAAAGTCTTAAATTTAAAATGAAGGTTTGTCTCTTGAAACCAAGTGACATTATCTTTCCAAGTCAATAGAACTGGGGCTGACTCACTTCTTCCTGCCTCATACTTACATATCATGGGAGATTTTCTCTGTCTTATCTGTTCTGTGGGAGATATTTCTATTCCCTGGTGCCTCACTCAGTTAAAACAATGCCATGCTAGTTTGTCCAGGCTTACAAAAATCCACAACTACCATTATTGCTAGCAACAGCAGCCTTTCTCCAGAGAACCAGTTTGTCAGCAGGAAGACAAGGCCAAGACTGCTGCTGGTATCTAATTATCTCCTAAACTGAGACTTTTGGTATGATGTTAAGGTGGCTGGTTTCAAATATGCTCTGCCTCTTACTAGCTCTGTGGTCCTTATCTAGTTATTTAAACTCCCTCTGCCCAGTTGCTCCCGTTTAAAAGCTGAGATAATAATTTCTATCCCAAAGATGGTGGAAGGCACTGGGGTGGGGGGAACTGTAGGTCTGTGACATTCTCAACACCAAACCCTGACAAATGGGCAAGCAGGCACTGTCTGAATAGCTGTTAAATTTTGCCATCAGCAGTATTACTACACTGAGATGGGAAGACAAGAGAAAATGAGACCAGCATACATATTTAACAGCAGGACTTAGTAGCAGCTCAAATAAAGCACCAGCTATCTCAACCAACCCAACATCCCAGCCATTTCTGGGAAATCTGAGAGGAAGTTTAATTGCAGGGAGAATGTACTGCAAATGGGAATAAAGTCAAATAAACACTGTATTATGACTATCATCATTAGTTTGTATGCTTTATATGCCGAGGCCGTTGTGGCTGTTACATTTTTCTACAGCTCAGACTGTCCTCAGTCATCTTAAATGCAGTCTTCATTTTGGTCACAGAGCTCATTTAAGGTGGAAAGGTGGGATTGCTATGCCAGACCACATGATTTCCAGGAATCAACAATAAAAAATAAGCTTTTCAATATGGCTTTCCTGCCTCTCTCTCTCTTCTCTCTCTCTCTAACATTTTCACTTTCACAATCATGATCATTTCATCCTGGAATTTAAGCAGAATGAAACACAGAAAAACTCATATAGAAAAATAAATCCAGATCATCTGAATTCAAATTGTATTTGGGGTCATGTGTGAGAGGTCTTTGACCTCTTTTTTTTTTCCTACACTTGCTTAGAACAGATTGCAATCAATTCTATAATGTTAAGGAATATGGAGAAAGGACTACAAAATATTTTACTATTAACTTCCTGTCTACTTTGATTTCCAGCTTTTAGCAAAATATTGGCACAAAACCGGTAGTTAAATGGTTTGTTTTATAAGTAAAACAATATTATGTGTGGTGTTTAGTTCTTTGCTTAACTAAGCTCTGTTGTGGAGCAGAAAGAATCATTCATAGGGAATCAGGAGACCTGGGTGATAGGCCCAGAATGAACTGGATGGCTTCCTTTCTTGGAGCTCCGTGTTCTTTGTTGCTCTGTTGAAGGAGGTAGCACGCCTAATTACCCCTTCCAGTGCTGGTGCTTTCACGATTTCATTTAATCAGTAGCATAGCAGGATTACAGAATCAGTAGTTCTCCCCTGAGACCTAGTAGAGGTCCAGTAATTCCAGAGGAAGAAGAGGAAGGAAAAGATAATGTAGGAGAAGAGGAAAAGATGGATGTGAAGATGGAGAAGAAAAGGAAGACTCCTTCAGTTGGAGCACTGCCAGCCCAGGGTGAACTCTAGGTAAGTACAGTTTGTCTTTGAACTTCTCACATTCTTTATTTCTGTTACCAGCCCCCCTATTTCTCTCCCCAGATGTCCAGATGAACCCTGCCTGCCCAATGGTGTTTTCTTCCCACCTTTCAATGTCTGCTCTGCCCTAAAAGTCTCCCTGCTCCCAGTTCACCTCCATTTCTACTCTCTCCATACAACCACCATGCATCTGAACTCAGCAGCAAGTAGGGAAAACATAATGAACTTTCACCTAACTGAAAGTGATTGATTCTTTAAGCTTCCTCACATACTCAGTTATATATTTTTAAAAGAGAGAGCTTGCAACTTGCATATAAGGTGGAACACAAAGTGAGGGGCAAAATCCATGCTGCTGGGAGCGGTGACATAGCACCATAGCCATCAGGAGTCAGGAGCCCCCTGACCCCAACTCCTGAGCCCATGCCCATCTTTTGCATCTGAACACATGGAAGCTGATCACACAGCTCCCTTGGGGCTCCACAAATTCTTCATGAACTAAATTGGGGTATAAATAGCCAAACACATGAATAAATAACCAATAGCTTCCATGGAGATGGCATTAGGGGCTGCAGCTCTGGTAGTGGAAGGAGCAATCTATGGTTTTCTCCATTCCTGGATACTCACAGCAGCAATCCAAGAGAAAGGGGGCAGACGAAGATTACTAAAGTGGAACTAACTCCAGAGATTTCCGAGACTCCGCTTTTGAACTCAAGTGATTTCCCAGGATCTCTACTTTTAATCCCAAAGCCCATTTATTCCCAGCAACATGTTAAACTTCACAGACACAGGAATCAGCATTTGTGTACTTCATAACATAGTGTACCCCACACCTTCCCAATCCATCTCTGTAGGTGTGACTTGGTCAAGATCTGTCACAACTGCAACTAGAAGATGTGGACCGCAGCTCCCTGAATACATGAGAGGAAAGAGCTTTCCTTCCCTGCCTCTACTAAACAAGGAAGCATGAGTAGCAGAGAGGGCTGAAGACCAAGGATTTTCACTTGGACACTTGAGTATGCTTGATTATGACCAGGGGAAGTGTTGATCCTTCCTCAGTCATGCATCTAACAGCCCACAACTAGAGGGCTGTATTCCTCCTCCAGGGCCTCTGTTGCTCTTGAGTGCAGTGACCTTCGCACCTCCACAGGTGTTCCCAAGGACGTTCCAGAAGGCTGCTTCCTGGTCATTTCCTTTATTTACACCGCAGGATACAAAATAAATAGTTCAACATCTAGACTGCTACTTCTGAAAATTTTTTAAATTCCTGAATTAAATGTCCAAATACAGACCAGAAAATCTTACATGCAGTTCCCAGAGGTTCCTGGATGGCCTGATGACGGTTTCATTGCATTCTTGGTTAAGAACACTAACAGCAAGAGCCATTCTTGTTTGGAACAGACAGATACTGCTGATCTGTGTGACGCTGCAGAAGACACAACCTAGAGGGTTTACGAAAAACATAAGCTTTCCTTATTTGCTTTCTTTTCCCACCCTCTCTAAAATAACATTCCTCTTTTCCCTGTGATTTTCTGTCCTTATACTACATATTTCTTCTTTAAAATACATACTACTGCCTAAAATAAAGGGTCTACCAAAACTAGGAAAATGTGGGTTATGTTCATTTTTAAAAGCATGTTGATTCTATTTTCAAAAAATGCAATTAGTATATTTTTATTCCATTCTTAAACACCTTTTTAGGAAATATACCTCTAAGTTTAAATCAATGTGCACATTTGTTCATCTAAAAAAGTACCAGAAAGTGTTTTTTTTTTTTTTTCTGTTCTCAACTTTTTCGGGAGCCTTTAGGTGTTTATTATGCCACTAAGTAATCCTGAGAAGATCTCAGCAAGAGGAGGGGATTTAAAAAGCACATTAGTATGGACGCATGTTTATTTCAGTTCATCAGTAACATCAATTATTGCTTCCACAGTTATGATTGGAATATGTAATTGAAAGTCCCAGTAAGTCTTCTTCTAGTCCCAGCAGGCTCTCGAATCAACTAATTAACACAAAGGTCATTGTTCTCATTTCTAGAATACCAACAGGCTGTAAAAACACAACACTGATTATGCTACTAGGTTTGAAAAGAGACGGCAAAAAATGAAATATTCTGCTCCATGAGAAAGGAAGAGTGGGCTCTTTCTAAGCATGTATTTGCACAACTAGAATTTAAGAGATAAGAAAGAACGTTCCAATTAAAATATCTCTGGGTAAAGAGCCTTTTGTGAGCACAAATCCAATGCCTATAGACTCCCCAGGATGCTCTTGACGATGGTGGCGCAGGATCTCATCCGAGCTGAGAAGTGACTCAGCAAGCAGATGCTCGTTACCTACCTTACTGTGAGCAATGCTCGGAGGAGTTCACATTGGGTAGGAAAGAGCTACTCTTTCAGAGGTTAACTCTAAAAGGGGAGACAACATTGTGATATAAAGTAGAAGATGATACATACCAGACAAAGGTATTGCATGACAGAAAAGGGGGAGTTGAAGGAAAGATTACTTGTAGCTGGGGATGAATGCGGTATAATAAACACACCAGGGAAGGACCTGTGTGGAATGAATGACAAACTCCCTGGGTGCGAGCCATGACTTCCAAGCCGAGCCTGGAGAATGAAAAGAATTTGAATACGCAGTGATATAGGAAAGCATGTTGTAGAACCTAAGCAAAAGTACATCACAGGTGATCTCCAGAGCCACAGAACACAATGCTTATTCACCCGTAAGACACTTGGCATTTCTACTGTCCTCACTGTGCTTCAACCACCTTTCCCATAGATTGGCTGCTGCTTGGAAGCGGGAGCAGCGACCCAGGGGCATTCTCATTAATGCAGCATGATGCTTCTAACTGCTTTGCTGACAAATGCTGGCCAAAAAAATAGATTGATGAGGGCTCTCCACTCTCCCAGAAGCAGAGCTGAGAATACAAATTAATGGAACATCCAGTTTTGGAGGAAATCTTTGAAACTCGGTAGTCAAGTAGAGAAGTTGGCCACAGCGAAAGTTGTTCTGTCTTTCAGATGCTGGAAGAAAGCAAATAGAGACTGAGTCCCATCAGCACGACAGCTCCTCTGCAAAACTGCTCCGTGATCATTGAATAAAAGTCACGTTTCCTCAGATTGGAGCTGAAGTGCAAAAGAGATTTCACAGGGACAGCTCATACATGAAGTAAAATTGACATGTTCAGGGGCCCCAGTTTCCAGAGATTATATAGACGTTGAACACAGGAAGAAGCACAAATCGTCTCTGATGTGGTGATAAATTAAAAGAGAATCCAGATTTTTGCTTCTTCATGATCTTGTTTGAAATTCAACATAAGTTCTTAATAAACTCATGTGTTTTTACCCTGTTTTAAACTGTTATAAATATATTTCAAATGTATATGTATATGTACCAAATGTATATGTATTCATCAATATAATTATTGCATACGGATTTTTAAGGAGTATTCTTATTATTTTTTATTCCACCACCACCACATCTTCCTTTTACCCACATATCCCTCTATACCAAGCAATTCTAGTGAATACATATAATATGCTGTTGCATACATTCTGCAAACTCAATAGTTTATATATGTATAAATATACACATATGAGAGATTTTTCAATAATTTCTTGTATACAGAAGAGCTTTGATGCTAGTTATATATCTCTATTGTGTTTTTCTACTCACCATTTCTTTGTGGAAATCATTCCAAGTCAAATTTTAAAAAAAGAATACATGATGTTTCATGGTGTGGATATGAAATTCTAAGTTATTATACTTTGTTCCATTCTATTGGGGAAGGTTTTTAAATGACACCAAAACAATTACATTGCCAATACCAATAAGATAGACTTGTGAAAGTGTGTCTTCATATCGTCATCGTCACCAACACTGAAAACCAAATTAGATGGGTGTAAATTCAAGGGAAACCTGAGACTCCCCCTGCCCAGAGCCTTTCTACTGCATTGAGGTAAGTGGGGCTTTCAGTCTCACTATCTGGGCAGGGGGGCAGAGAGAGCAAGACCCACATTCAAATTCACTGTCCAAATGGAACTGCTTGTTGGCTGGTTCCCATTTACTACTCATGTATTAATTAAAGCCTACGTAGTTGGCATTTACTTTTATATGAATACATTTTATATGAATATATTTTGTATCCAACCCACTTCTCACATCCTGTTTCCCTCATCCTACCCACCGTATTATCCAAAGTTTAAACTCCTGCCCTTTCCTCTCATCTTCTATTTAATCAGTTTGTGCTTTTGGAACTAGTCACCAAGAGTGGGTGGTGTACACAACGAACACTTCTTTCTCACAGTTGTGGAGGTTGGAAAGTCCCAAGGCCACAGTGTCAACAGATCCAGTCTCTGGTGAGGGTCTGACTCCTGGTTTGCAGAAGGCTATCTTTTTGTTTTATTTTCTTATCAGTGAATAGAGACCCAAAGCAAGCTGTCTTGTCTCTTTTTCTTCTTCTTCCTCCCTTTCTCCTCCTCCTCCTCCTTCTTTTTAAGAGAAAGGGACAGTGAGAGAGAGAGAGAGAGAGAAAGCGAGAATCAATTTTACTTCCCTTTTCATGTGGCATTTGTTGTTTTAACACTTCATTGTGTCCATGGTGCTGGGGTTTGAACCCGCATCCTCACACATGCCAGGCAAGCACATTAACCACTGAGCCACCACTCCAGCCCTTGTCTCTCCTTATAAGGATTCTGATTGCACGTAAATGGGCTCCACTCTTCTATTTGATAACCTGAAGACCCCACCTTCAAATACCATCACTCTGCTGCCTAGGCTTCAACATGTGACTAGAGAGGGGTTGCATCTTCAGTCCATAGAACCCTCTAGACTTCCATATCTTTCTGGTTCAACCATCCCCCCTCAGTGAACTATTCCTCTTTCTCCACCCTGCTTTCCCAATGTTCCCTATTTCCTCCATTCAGTATCTCGATTCCCACTCTACCACAGGACCCATCACAACGACACTCTCAATTTTTAAGCAATTAAGTCAGAACTATAGGGATCGCAGTTTGCTGATTTTCCTTTGTCTACGAATGTTCCAAATCTCTGCGTGCCTGTCTCTACTGTCTTACTCATCTATGTCAGCCAGAGTCCTGCACAGTTGATGCACCTTCTGTATGGCAAGCGCTCGGGAGACGTCTTTGGGATGATTTGATAGAGTTTCCAACCGTTGCTTGATGACTTTGGCTCAAGCAGTCAATCCTGTCTGACCCAATACTCTGGGACCATTGTACAAAGGTTCTCTGAGCAGCAATCCTGCTTCCCGATTCTCTTTTTATATATATAGTAAACAGAAACTTCCCAAGTCTTAGTTGTGATCCTGACATTCCCCTAGTCAAAAACTTTAGTACTTTTGGGCAACTTGATCAAACCAAACCTTTTAGTTTGGCTTCCATATGTCCTCTACACACTTGCAACAAGCTGTCCAGGCCCAGTCTCCCTACGCTACACCTTCATGTCATAGTGATTCTGAACTATTATGTATTTTCACTTTTTGTATTTGGAAATTTCAACTGTTTAATATGTGCTCAATTTCCTTTTGCACTTTAAATATGGTCTCATCCCTCCTTGTTCACCCATTCTGAAAGATCTTGACGCTCACAGTGGATCCCTCAGCCTCTGTGAGACCTGCTATGTTGTCTTTCAACCAGAGGAACTCTCCACCACCTGCGTTTATGTTCATGACACTCTTGTGGTTCCTTTTGTTACACATCTTTATGATCCTTCTTATTATATCCAGAGTACATACAAAAAGGAACCTGTATAAAATTTAAGTAAAACATTTCGATGTTTAATTATAAGCACACTTACATACCCACAGATACACAAGATACATTTATGTGTGTATTTGTTGTTCTTTTTATTACATACATTTGATTATCAGACCAAAAAGTTTTAGTCTATACACCATGACTTTTTTATTTTTGTATTTTTCATTGTATCTGCTTCAAATGGGCTTCTTAAACTTAAAACAATTCTTTTTTTGTACTGGAGATTGAACCCATGGGTGCTTAACCACTAAGCCACATCTTCAGCCCTTTTCAATTTTTACTTTAAGACAGGGTCTTGCTAAATTGCTTAGGGCCTCGCTAAGTTGCTGAGGCTGGATTTGAACTTGCAATCCTCTTGCCTCTGCCTCCTGAGCTACTGGGATTACAGGCATGAGACCCCATGCCCAGCTAAATTTAAACTTTTGAAGAACAATTTGCTTCTTACAAAATCCCCAGTATCTTTGGACAAATTTTGCAACATTTAGTTGTATAAAACTAAAGCCATGTGTTAACATAAATTATCATAAAATCCTTGCTGTGAAATTTTCTAAATTTAAACAAATAACCTATATATTTTAAGTAATAGTTATGGAAATAGAATACTATTTCAATTATTTATCCCCTACTAACTAATATTGTGGCACCATGAAGAGTTTTGAAATATTTTGGTATCATCAAAATTTTATAAGATATACCCCTCCATATGGCACCTTCATTGTTGAAAGATGGTATTTACAGAGCACATAAATGTCAGGACTGAGCATTTCACTCTGGTATATTTTTTTAACTCATTCCTTTTCAAGTTTTCATTAAAAAATTAGCTGCACTATGAACTAAGTAAAAATGTGTGCTGCCTGTGTCTTTATTGTATGCAATTGCCACTTTTTTAGGGTAGGTAAAAGGAGAAACATTCCAATTCATAAATGAAATTTTCATTCTCACTAGACTTATTTGTGTTATTAACAAGAATTTTACATGCCAAAATGAATCAAAGAATAGGAAGGGTTTATCAAAAGCCCAAATTTGAGAGGACATTTAGACAATAGGTAGATAGGTAGGTAAGTAGGCAGTAGCTAGATAAATAGATATGATATAGATATATAGAAAAAATGGAGATAACAGAATATATACCCATCTAAAAATATCTAATATTTAACTAAAATTTATTATGTAAAATCATCCAAACAGATCCCATTTTGATTTCTGTATCTTAATGATAGTGTTCATTTTAGATGGTATCTTTGAACAATAAAACAAAACCAATAAAAACAAGGGACTCTGGTTGATGATCTGCTAAATTCCTGATGTGTCAGGGACTGTCTTAAGAAAATTCAATATCTCTTCTTACTGTAGTATCTACGAGACTCTGTTAATTGGCAGAATAAGAGTGAAAGCACTAGGGATTCAGAGCTTCCAAAGCTCTGATAATCATCAGATAATCATCCTCTCAGCACATTGTTTGCTCCAGTGAGGTCCCAGACACATCAGAAACGTATTGCACTAGATACATAATTATTAATGTGAGCTTTTCTTATTTAAATTCAATTTTTGCTGCATTTTGGCCAAGAGGCTTATAAGCGGTGAGAGTTTTCTGTGCCTACTATAGACCAACTGGAGAGTATCTCATATTAATGGAAGTGCGGCTGCCGGAATACCAGGCTGGGTCTCATGCAACAGGCAGCTCATGAACTCTTATTTTTCTCAGTTCTTAAAGAAAAAAATCTAAAACCATTTATATAGCAGTTGATTTTCTTGAGACAATTCACAAATTAGGTCTGGCTCCAAATTTTACTCTGTAAAGACATACTAATAAAGAAAAATGGATTATCTTTTCTCTTATTGGCAAAATACAATCACCTCTTCTTCTGTAACCAGTACTTATTTATTTTTTTCCCTGTGACCTTGGGCCACTCCTCAGGCCCAGTTACCATTTCCAATCCTCTCTCTCAATTTCAATTTATCCTTGGGTGCTAATTAAAATGGCAGGTGTTAAATTGATCATTAGCACATTTCCGCCACAGCTCTGTGCACAGAACTCCCTCAAGTGATTCTCGGTTTCCCTGAGCATAATCCGTCTTTCTCGGGCATTTCCTCTGCTTCTCTTCCCTGATAGTTCTAACTGCTTCTTAAAGAGAAGGCAGATGACCTGGCATGTCAGCCACAGCTGTTCCTCATTTATCTCTCAGGCTCACTCCCTCTGAGTAAATGATACAATAAGATTTTTCTTTTCATTTAGTAAAAAGCCAGCATATTATTATTTGGGGGTGGAGGGAATAAAAACCTTTGTTAGATGTGTTTGATACACACCTCATTCAAACTTTACGATACCCAAGTAGGAACCATGCGCATGGAACACCTACTTTAAAGAATTTTTATTTAGATTATATTGTACTAAGAACACTTGAAATCTACACTCCTGACAAATTTTTCAATGCATGATGTGATATTAAGTACAGGCACAGTGTTGAGCAGGCGATGTATAGAACTTACTTTAACATGACTAAAATCTTGAACCAATTGAACAGCATCTTCTCTCTTTCTCCCTCCTTCCAGCCCCTGCAACTATACTCTACTCTGTTTTTATCAGTTTAATACTTTTAGATGCCCTATAGAAGTGAAAGCATAGTTTTTGGCTTGTGTCTGGTTTATTTCACTTAATGTCCTCCCTTGTTCATTTTTTACTGCTGAATCATATTCCACTGAATGTATACACCACATTGTCTTTTCCTATTCATTTGTGGCTGGGCATGTAGATTGCTTTCATACCTTCACTATTCTGAATAAGACTACCATGAACATGGGAGTTGCTAATATCTCTTGCAGACAACTAATCCAGGGCCCAAGACTGAAACCTAGGGCAAATAGAGACAGAAATAGCACCTGCCCCCCAGTATTTCCACTTCACTCATCAAATTTATTCATTAAATAAGCACATGTTTGAATCCGGCAAATTAGAGTCCCTTGGGCTATGTTCAGACTAAGAGCATTCTAAATATACTATGAAAAGATGGACGCTTTGAGTTTTATTTATCAGCAGATGTGGTATTTGGGATTATGTGGAATAAGCAAGACGTTTAGGCAGTTATTTTAGGCAGAAAGCCTTCTCTCTGTATCAAACCTGTTGGAGTTGGGTAGCAATTTCATTATCAATTAACATCTTCACTTCATTAACAAATATTAATTGAGCGTGTCTTTGTGAAAAGATGCAAGGATAGGAGTTCTGTCCTTGAAGCATTTATTATCTTGAAGGTTGAGTAAATTATGTGGGATTGGCGACAAATGCTATGAAAGATGTGGCAGGGACTCCAGCGGTCACATTTAATGACAGTAATCAACCCATATGCAATGCTTACTGTTACCTCACAAAGCCAATGTTGTTTTTATTCATATTTCACAAAAGAGAAAGTTGAAGTACTGAGAGTGTAGGGAACTTAATGAAAGCCACACAACGTATGAAAACTGTGAATAAACTGAGGTTGTTGGGCTTCAAATGGAGTTCATCCTGTGCAGCTCTCCAGCTTGCTGAGGTGTATGTGTGCAAGTCTTCATGACGACACTTGTTCGAAAAAAACAGGTGACAAGTATAATCCAGTAAGAGAAAAAGACACAAGAGAATTGAAGAATCTTTTTAGGCTTCAGTCCGAAAGCAGTTACGTATCAATTAAGAGGAGAGAGAGTTCCAGATGGGTGGGAGAGTACAACAGGAAAGCGTAACCGGGGGCCAGTTCAGGATGGTACACCATATATCCTGGTACTCAAACTGGATTTCAAGCTAGGAGAAATTCAGACAACTCACATGGCACCGCGTACTCCATTCTGTGCCTTAGAAATGCCTAAGGATGAACTGCAGGAAATTGAAAACGGCATCAGATAAATCAATTAACAGATTCTTGAATTAAGCCACATTCGTGAGAAAAAGATCTGAATTAAGGTAGGAATAGTGAAGATGGATAGCATATGTTAAAAAGAGAATTTACAACTCAGATACTTAGTGACAAATCAGATACTGGAGCAGAGGAAAGAGAGGAGCTTAGGATTATGGACTGGGTGCATTGATATTTACCCTTGCCTACCTCCAGTGATGTGATACATATTTATTTTGTGCTTTTATGTGATAAAAACTATGTAGAATGTTGGGATATCATACTGATCAGCCTAGCCAATTTCTGTCACTATGGGCTCACATTCCAGTGATGGAAAACAGCATACAATGAAGTAAATAAATTAAAAAAAAAACTCAAGAAGACAATTACAGTGACAAGTGAAATTAAAGAAATTTCCAGTCTTACAAGAAAATAAAGTCTGTGTTATTTTAGTTGGAGAGCCAAAGGTGAGGAAAATTATTTCAGAAGGAGATATTGGAGGTGAAAACTGAGTAGTGCGGACTCAGCTCTAGGAAGAGGTATTGGAAGAGGGGGTTGAGATAGCACAAACCCAAAAGAGAAGAGCTCTGAGCAAGGATAGATGAATTGGTCCATAAATACTTTATATAAGGATGTTTAAAGGGTAGCAGGAGAAGAGAAGATAGAACACGGTGAAGGCAGAGATGTGTACAAACTCAAGATCAGGTAGTCTTGTACACAAACGTAAGGAGTTTAGATTTTTTCCCCAAGGACAATGTAAAAAATTTGAAGGCTTTTAAACTGGATATTATATGATCTGATTTAGCAGAGGAAAAGAATTTGGTTTTAGATGGAAAATGAGATGTTAATTCTGCTATGTTAAGTCTGATTAGCCAGTAAAAAAAATTCAGGAAGGGATGCTTAGGAGGCAGTGGAAATGAAGGGCCTGGGCGAGGGAGAGTGGCCTGAATTATGGCATCAAATTTGGATTTGGTCCCTATAGATGCCATAGAATTGTGGACAGAATTATTGAGGGGGGTGTGTGTAATTGCAACAATCTAGATGAATCTTAAAACAATTTTTAATGAGATTAAGAGACACACAAAATAGAGTATATATGTTATGTGATTCCAATTATAGGAAATGCAAACTAATCTATCATTGTGGAAAGCAGGTCTGTCACACCCTGGGCTTGAAAAAGAATGGATAAGGGAAAGAAATGGAAGATAAAAACTACAAAGGGATACAAGAAAATGTGTTGTGTCAACCAGCAATAACAACAGAGAGTCTCTCCAAAGAAACAAATCTACTTGGGAACACGCAGGGGATTGCAATCTGGGATATGCGTGCTATGATGGATCACAAGTATATCCAGAGAGGCAAAAGAAGACAAGGGCTTTTAAAGATGGAATGAGGAAGATTAACTAAGTTATTTTGAGACAATATTCCTTGGCAACAAGGATCAATATAAGGGTGGCTTCAGTCCAGGGGTGAATCAGCAGTTGTTCTGTAGATGTCCTGGTACAAATCCTTTTTGTGCAAGGTTGTGGTTTTGGCAATCTTTTGTGATAATTCTTGTTATCAGACACATATGCATGAAAGCACCCTGGCCTCCTAGCTCCATTTTTTAGGGTTTTGATATAAAGCCCTCCATTTTGATTCTGACAACTTTCATAATTACTAAGGTCCTGTGATATATCCATGACAGCTTTTATCACGCATTTATGTAATCTTTAATATCCTTCTGAAACTCAAAAGCACAAAAGAACAGTAACAAAAAAAAAAAAAACCCACACAAATAGCAAAGCCAGCGCTGATAATCTGTCCTGTGTATTTTCTTGTCCTGTCATAGGAATGCACTGAATTCTGGTCTTTTATAATACAAAGTCTCCCAGAAAGAATTATAGTCACTCAGCATTAGCTTTTATCTCTTTGATCAGGGTAGAGCAATTTTTAACCGAAGTAAGGAACACCTAATGACAATTGGAATAGCAAAATAGGAATGGGTTGAATAGGAAGACTTTCAATAGCCAAATGGAACATGAGCAGATATGCATCAATAGAAAAAGAAATGAAATTATTTAAAAGCTCAGAATGGGTAGTGGTAGGGCAACAAATGTAGGTTTTGCATCCGTGGCTATTTTTCCAAAACTTTTAATATTCAATTTCCAGTTGATGATATTCTACCTGAAGATGTCAGGAGAATTTGGAAGAATGGAAACCTCAACTTTCTCCAAAGCAGTTTAATCCCTATCTAGTCGAATTTCTTCAGTCCATGGCAATCTTGCCACTGCCATTTCTACCCCATCTTGTGGGAAGGAGCCACAATAAAAAAATAAAAAAATGAAAAGTTAGCATATTCTATTTCATTCATTCTTTCTCTGTGATGTTAGTGTACATAGACTTTTATGACCTCCTAAAAGCTGATGCTTACTGTACTAAGTAAGCACTTTTACAGTCGTATTGGGTTGAGTATCACGGGAAATTTAAAGTCTCTGTCCTTGAAACAATTGCAAACTATGTCCGGGGAGCAGGATGAGTTCATGAAACCTCCAAGGGGAAATTTATAGTCAAATAAAGCAATGCATATCCTCAGTGCTGCAATTCCCTGACCAATTTTTCCAATCATAAAATGCTTTTCCATAAACAAAGTAGCATTTTTGTGAACACGTTTTTTTTTTAGAATGAAAGGAAATCTAACCTTTCAAAATCTCTAGCTAACCTTATAATTGTTGAACTTCAATAGTGATCTCACATTGCACTTTTACCAAAATGATTTTGCCATATTTCAGAAGAAATGATCTCTCTGGTTCAAATCTACTTTCTGCAGAAACCAAATCTGTTTGCTTTTTGTTCCAAAAATACCAGCCTCTGTGTTGAACACCCTTTAGCCTCATCTCTATCAAAATCCATCCTTTATTGGTCAAATAACATACCTTCTATTCACCCTTCCCTGCTCATCTATCTGAAAGTGACCACTTCTCTAAACAACCTTTATTTGTTTGTTCAAACAGCATTTATTAAATTTTATATACATATTAAAATAGAAATAAGCACAGATTACTACGTGAGCTCTAAGAATAATTTTTCTTAGGGCTTCACGTAGGATAAAGCAAAAAAGTGGATGAAACTAAGACAATAAAGGTAAAAAATAAATAATGCCATGAAGGGTATTCTGTTGTTTGATAAGAATTTAAACTTTTCTATTGTGCAATATTGCTATCAAATTTTATATTTTCAAAGGAACTCTACAATCCTATATTAAAATTACTGGAGTACATGCTGTATTTCATTTCTTGAAGCTAACTTCCTTCAAGATGGGGATTTTGCCTTATTCATCATTATACACCCTCCATTACTTTCAAAGCAAATATAGGTCACCCATTTTGTCAAATGGAGTAATAATGTCATGGTGAAATCCATAGAGACAACAAAAATCTCCATTAGAATCTCACTGGAGCTTTGGAGAGCTAAAGAGATCCACTAGGTAAGTAAACAAAAGAAATTCATAAATCCAACTGAATTCATACTAATTCTATGTGAATTTTTCTTAATGTCAGACCAAGCAAATGTGGAGAACAAGACTGATAATAGTTCCCTTAGCAATGGGAACTCGCCCACATCACACATGTATAGGGTTTTCAACACTAATTAGTGTACTAAAAAGAGTGTTTAATAAGAGTATATTCAGCCCAATGTTGCTATGAGAATGTACTTTTAAATTTTCATAAATGTAATTTTATCATTGAAACATATACAGAAAGTTCAAGGATTATTTTTGTAACCCCTCTTCCATATGGGAGAGGGTACAAATCAGAACATCACTTAGTCTCTCAGTAGTAATATCTAGAAAAGGAATTAGAAGATCAATGCTTCCTTTGTATTTGGAAAATAAGCACTAATGAAGAGATTCTTATAAGAAATCTTATAAGAAAGTGAAAATGACGATCCCCTCTATGCCTGGGACCTGTGGCCTAAGCCTGAAACAATAAATTTTGATGATCTTCAGTCCTGGTGGAAAGGAGAACACCAAAAAGAAAGTGATACGCAAAGGCCAGTGCTCTTGTCTGGACCAGGGAGGACACACAGACTGGGTTAAGCACTAAGAGAGCACTTTGCATGTCAGCCTACTAAGCTGGCTCATAATTATAGATGAGTCCTTTAACTAAACACTGCTGCTTCGGAGGGCGTGGAACAGGAACTCCGGCCATGCGCTGAGGATTCAGTCCTGTCATTAGACATTCTAGTCTATGATTTCCTTGAGATACAGGAGTTTGGCTTCAGAAAGCTTCCGCTGGGAGTATCTGAATTCTTCAAAATTAACTATTCTTTACAAGGGTCTTCTAAAAATAAGTATAAGGAGCCACGAGGACAATAATTTCACACTTTTTAAAAATAACCACTTACTGTGTTCAATACAGATAAGTTCAAGTTTAAAATAAATGTGGCACCTGAAGCCAATGAGAGGAGAGACATCATGATTTTCTTACTATTTGAATGCAATTTTTAACACCAGAATGAGTATATTTAGATGGCATCAAAATTCATTATGAAGTCTTTTTTCCTTACTAGGAAGCAATCTATTATGTTGGAAGTCAGACTAACAAAACAATTAAGATGCTGACAAGAGTAAGAGGCAAAAAAAGGGCTTATTTAGAACAGAATATCTAAATCAATATTATGATTTAATCCAATTAATATGTTCTTTGTTATTGCCAGGGACGATTTATTAGTACAAAGAATAACAATTCTATCAGTCAAATTTGTTAGTAAGGTTAAATTAAGGGCAAGTGAGCTCTGATAGTTATATAAATACTTCTGTGAATTTGCAAAATCCTCAAAAAGTCAACAGTATGATGACACTGAATATTTTTAAGGTAATGTCAGGGTAATAAGACACATAAACATACTGCATTTGAAAATTGATTAGCAAACATAGAATGTTGATTTCTTTTCCTTTTTGTTGTTATCTTCTTACTATCTATATAAATTAGGATGAATTCATTTTCAAGCATACTACTGGGAATAACCTGGCCTAACCTTGGGACTGGACCATGGTTTTCTACCAGAGAAGCTAAACAGAGACAGGCTTAGGCTCCTGAGCATCATAATAAACCACATCAGTGTGAGGGTCTCAGAAAATGGAAGAGAAGCAATGGAAAGTGGGTAGGAGTTCACAGGATGCCAACTAGGTGAGCTTAGGCTGGAAGGGGGCAGTTTATTCTAGAGACTCTAGACCTTTGGAGAGCCCATGGACCATGTCCAATTGCAACTGTGGCCCATTTATTTAAAAAGTAGTGTCAATTTGGATGATTACTGCTCTCATAGTAGCTTTCTTTGTTGTTGTTCTTTATCTTTTTTTTAAGAGAGAGAGGAATAGTGAGACAGAGAAAGAGAAAGAATCAACTTTTTTTTTTAAGAGAGAGAGGAATAGTGAGACAGAGAAAGAGAAAGAGAATCAACTTTAGTTTTTTCATATGGCTTTCGTTGCTCAGACACTTCATTGTGTACATTGTTCTGGGGTTCGAACTCACGTCCTCATGCATGCCAGGCAGGCACCATAACTGCTGAACCACCTCTCCAGCCCTTTATTGTTCATATTAGTACAGCAAACCATACTTATCAAATAAGGGGAGAATTGTCCTAGTTTGAACACTATCTTTAAGGACTTTGATTACCTGGTTAGGACATCAGGATGAGGACTCAATATCTGGACTAGGCCCATCTAGTTAGTATGATTCTCTTTAATTTATAATTATTTTTCTTTCTCTCTCTCTTTTTTTTCTCTTTCATACTGGTACATGAACCCAGGGCTTTGTGTTTGCTAGGCAAAGGCTTTACCAGTGAGTTACACTGCCAATCCAACTCTTTAGTTCTATCTCAAGGAATTTTTTTTCAATTTAGATTTTATAAAGACACATATAAAAGAACTTAGTCAAGGGAATCCAATCTATATTAGGCAGTATTTATTTATTTATACTTACATACAATAGTCCCCAAGAGCCTTGAACTTTTTCCAGCTAAAATAAAACAATATCCAGAGTTAACCACAGTGTAACTAGATGTCCTTAGTAAGGAATAGAACTATAGAAAAAGTCCCACAGGTTCATGAGAGACTAGGGTAATTCACATTCACATTTCCTATTTTCAACTCAGGACCTCCATGTTCCAAAAGAGATGGGTGATTCCATTTATTCCAGGACCACTGCTCTTTCTGTTTCTCATGACACTTACACAAATAATCATAATACCAAAAACCAGGGGAGACCCAGCTGGGTGACTCCTGTGAGAATGGATCTTTCTCTGAAAATAATGAGATTCATTTTTAAAGAATCATGCTTTTAAATTTGGTGTTACTGACAAGAGAATTTGTTGAGAAGAAGTAAAGTCTCTTCTGTGTCCCAGTGAAGCCCAGAGGTGGCTCACTCTTCCTACTCCAAATGCCGTTTCCTGTAAGGTCACTGCAGCTGCTTGGTTGAGAGGCTGATTATCTTTTCTGTGTGGGCAAGATTTGGACGTTTTGCCCTTCATTCCCACCTATGCTATCTGCACCTCCACTCCTGAAGAAAGTGCCTATTAGCTGTGCTTGGAAACACTAATGAGATATTTTGTCAATTTAATTAATTATCAAACATAGAAAATTTAATTGCATTTAACTGGTTAATCAATGACAATGATCACTTGATATATATGCATACATTCCTTGCTCTGGATGTGACTATGAATAGCTAGATGGCATAGAGAGAGATGTGCATAATGAAACATTGGCATCAAAATATTTGCACAAAAATGTCCTCAAGCTATAACTAATGCCATTTACTACATTAAAATTAGTTTTAGATAACAGTACCTGATGGATAATAAGATTTTTCTCAAGCAATATATTGTGGAATCTCACTAGATGCACAAGCATTGGATCCAGAATAACATCTGCAAACTGATATATGGCTAAATTAGAGGCATTTGAAAATGAAGCCCAGTGTTTCCAAACATAGACTTATTCTAATATTCTTTCCTTTGTCACATTTGACACGCCACTTTTTGCTTCACTTGTCTTGTTCTGCAATATCTTCTTTGCTCAGGGTTGGCTCTAGATAGAAATATGAACTTGACATTTTTATTTTGCCTTCTCCACTTCATTTGTAGGTTAAATATCAGCCTGTCTGGGCAGCCCTAGTTCCCAGGTTGTCTTCATGCTTGATCCACCCAAGTTTCATATCTGGAGTACTGGTCAATGTCCAAGACACTCACTGATCTCTTAGAAGTCACTCATCCCCTCCTATCCACTCAGGGATCCCAATTCCTAGCAATCTACACATCTGTGGACTTACGATCCCTTAACGAGAGTCTTCTGAAGAGCAGGCTCTCAATCAATGAAGCAAACCAAATGGTGAGAAGTACATGTAGGCAGGAATTTATGTATGACACAAATGCACATAAATGGCTATATTTTTCAAACAGTAGCTCCCAGATGCCTTTCCTTCTCATGCAAAGATTGCTGTTCTTCTGGAATGAATATTTATAAAAATAAATGCGAGATTTTTAACAAATAAAAAACACCAAAATTTTCTTCTAATATTTTATTTCACAAACAATGGACCTCAGTCATTACCACAAGCTGAATGAAAAAAAGAATAAATGAGCTAATAAAGGAGTTGTGGTCAACAAGATACAATGCACAGAACTTTGCACTTTGTGAATTTTCTGACAGTTGTGCAGAGTGTATGGATACAATTGCTACTGAAGTGGCACATGCTCATGAATCTGGACGTGCTTTTTAGCCAGCAAAAAGAAAACGGGGGTTGCAGTGTAACATCCTGACCTCTGTGACCTAGCAATGCCAGGCTGTCCTTGGGCATTGCTATTGGTCAACTTCACATTACTATAGGAAAATCTGGCAGAGGCTACCTCTGGAATAAGGTGAAGTTTATTTTGGCTCAGTGTTCTAAAGATTCAAGTTCAAGATCAGGCAAGTCCACTGGTTTGGGCCTCTGCTGTGGATGGTATATCACTGCCAGAAGTGCTCATCAGAGCAAGTACTCACATCCAGAGGCAGGAAGAAGAGAAAGAACGAAAGAGGACAGGATGGGGTCCCAAAATGACCTAAGTACCTCTCCTGAAGCCCCATCTCTCAAAGGCCCCCTTGCCTCTCAGTAACACCTCTCTAGGAACCAAGACTTTAACACACGAGTCGTTGGGGGACACTCAGCATCCCAACTACAGCAGGCATTCGTTCCATGACTTCCTACTCATGCCAACACTACCTACATTCAATGATCTAATTAGTGGTTATAGCTCCTAAAAGAAATTTCTAGTATCTATCAAAACTACTTCAGATTCATTGTCAGGGTACATTTAAATTTCATCCTAAACACCATACTAACTGAAATTTACACAGCAATAAAATACACAATGGCACTTCCATGAAATTATTATATTAAAATGATGACTTTCCTTAAACTAAAAAAGTAACTTGCTTTGGTAATATTTTTAGAACTGTCATTGTTATTTGTTGGTAGGATATTTTAATCATAGTTCCAGAAATCTTATTACCTTTAATTTAGAACATAGAACATAGTTTTGTTTTCTCCTCTGTGTATGATTATATCATTTGCTTATGTGTTGAGAGCACAATTAGTGGCTAAAAAGAAATGAAAGCAATTAAAATGTGGAGACATTAGGAATGGCATGGAATGGACGCACAGAACGTTTCTGAAACTTATTGGTACCCAAGAAGCAATAATCTAAGAAATAAAATCAGCCTGCTCTTTGACAGTTAAATTGCTAAGATCCATTCTCTGGAATGTGATTAGCCATCTCCTGGAATAGACTGAAGGCTCTTTATAATACATGATTGAATAGATTGGGAACTCAAAATTTTCAACCAAGCTGATAAGGGAAAGCAGTCTTTGGGAGGCAAAACTGGATTGTAACTTCAGTTTGCCAAGTAGAAAACTAGCCGATACCATTACAAAATTTGGAGGAAGATCATGCGATCGTGGTGGCCTTGTCAGCTTTTCACTTCTATGACCAAAATACCTGACAAGAGCAATTTAGAGGGGGAAAAGATTTATTTTAGTTCAAAGTTGCAGTTTCTGGTTGGGTAACTATTGCAGAAACATCATGGTGAAAGAACATGGTGGAGAAAACCTGCTTATGGGCTCTGGGAAACAGGGAGAGTGAAAGGATAAGGGGAGGTAGGCGGGGGAGAAGTTAGACCCTCTGGGCACAACCCCTCCGGTGACCGCCTTTTCCAACCAGGTCTTTGCTCCCAGTAGTCCATTCAGCTATCAACTGCACTAATTCACAGATGTGGTCAGAGCCCCCATGGGTCAACCATTGCCTAAAAACCGCCCTTTGAACCTGGCTGCATTGAGGACTGTGCTTCAACACGTGAACTTTCTGGGGGAACATTCCAGATCCAAACCATAACAGTGGCCATATAGATGGTAAAACAGGAGCCTCGCTAAAATTATACCCAGTCTCAGCTAACTGTAGTTAGAACCTTCTTATTGAAGCAAATCATTCAAGCCACAGTGTCTTACAGCCATTAAATATTCAAATAAATGAACTCCTCTTCCTATCAGTCTCCTTACAATCTTGCTTTTCATGTAGCTTGGAAATGCTCTAAACCACCAAGACAATGATTTTTTAAATTCAGTTATTCACTCGTTTACGCATTCATGCATCAAATACTTATTGCCGAACCTTTTTGTATCTTTTTCTGGATTGCAAGATGAAGAACCTCAACCTCCACTGACTAAAATTCTCTTTTCCAAGATTTTGGTTTAAGATCTGTCAATGACACAGGTTCTCATGAGATTTGGAAGGTGGTAGAGAAGGACAAATCCTTATTCTCAAACAACAATAGCCAGGAACCTCGTGAGTGCAGGGCACAAGCTCAGTTCACAGCAGCCTCCAGAGGAGCAGGTGCCAGTCACATTGGTGCTGGAAGCAGCCAACACTAGTGGCAGTTACTTCTCTAATCATTGCTCCCTCAGCTCTTCCAACAGGGAACAGACTTTATTTTTTGCAATAAAACACTTCATCAGAGTTGTTACCGCAACTTCTGTTTTCTCTACCGAAACCTGACCTATGTGAGCGTGGTCTGGGTGTTTTGTTGTTGTTTTGTTTGCATTTAATTGAATGTTTTTATAATCAAAATAAGTTTCATACTATTAAGATGGGGTTTTTTCCCTCCTAAAATACTCTCACATTTAACAGTTGTCACCTAAACAAGGTTACATGTCAAAAAAGAAGCAGATGGAAGTCTTTTTTTTTATTTATTTTTTGCCTCTTTTGATTCTGCTTTGACAAACACAATTTGAATCAAATCATTCCTGATGCTTAAAGGTTAGGGCGGATAAGGATATAATGAATTTTAAATAGTATTTGTTTTCCTGTGACCCGTGTACTCTTTCTGTTCCACAAAAAGTGAGCAAATTCCCTTGACTATGTTACAGAGAAGTTCCTATGTTAACAAATTCTCCAATCAAGAATTCTCTATCAGTTACAAACTTAACTTTTATCATTTCAGGCTGGGAAGTTATTTTCTTTCCCACCAAGTTCTAGGATTTATCTACCCAACTTGGAAGGTTTGGAGGGTGTTTGTGAGAGTTTAAAACTTGAATTTTTTTTTTTCAGGGAAAAAGGCAACACAATCAGACATCATTATTACTCCAGACTCATTTCCCACATATAGAGATACCATAGATGGGATTAATGATGATCATTTAGGAAAAAAGGTTGAAGTAGACAAGATCTGATGAGATGTGGTAATCAGAGTGTGCAGATGGGCAGAAATTCTACAGGAGAAAACACCCCATTAGCAGCTTAGCAATTAAAGTCATTTCTCTTAAGAGCAGATGTGCCGTGTTCCGCATTGCATACAGGGTATGTTCGAAAGGACATGTAGGGAAAAGCAGTTGGGGAAAGGTATAGTTTTTAAGTCTGTATGACAATGAATAATTAATTGTGGAAAATAGGTTTTAGGTTTCTCTTATTGCTCAGAGAAGGACTTAACCTCCCCTTTCTTCTAGCAGAATTCTTGTAATTATTTTTTTTTTTGCTCTCTCACCAAGATTAAAATAACTTCTTCCATGGAAGTTCTTAACCCATCTAACCATAAAAAGAACTTTAGGAGCATGACCTTGCTGAATAATGAAGGGGATCAAGGGTCAGGAAAAGTCTTGCTTGTCATCAAAAAAGTTTCTTCAACTCTGTAGTTCCAAATTCTTTTAAAATGCTAGGCTTACAGGACTTCTAAAATATGCTGTCCTCTGCTGAACCCTGAACTCTCCCTGCTGCCTGTCATGCGTAATCTCCCAACCGTCCCTTGTCTCATGTGGTATCTACCATTTGTTATGGATCTCTATTATCACCGCTCTCCAGATGACTGAACTCGGCGCCATTACTCCTGGCTCCCACATTTAGTTGGTTTCTATTCCAATTTAATGCTACTGTTGGTCTGGATTTTAAACAGCCTTATTTGTAATTTCCAAAGCCGATCAGTCTGAGGAGGAAAACTGTGAGTGATGTGCAATTGTGTACTGTGTTACGCTTTGCATTATTCATTTTCGTTATTCACACCATGGTACGCTTCTTGGCAGAGGGAAGAGAATTTAGAAAATGTACATTCCCAGTGGTGTTGTTACCATTTAATACGTACGATAATTTTCTAAGTTTGATTTCATTAGGGGTCATCTTCTTTCTTTCAAGTTCAGGATCTGTTGACCAATGTAGATTTGAATAAATGATAGTAAACGTAAGGGAAACGAAAAGTTTTTCGTAGTGTTTTTGCGCATTTTCTGCTGCTATAACAGAATGCCACAAACCGTGTAATTTATAGACAATAGGAGCTTATTTGGCTTACAGTTGTGGAGGTTGGGAAGTTCATCAGCAGAGTGCAGCATGTAGTGATGGCCTCTACATTCTATCATTCGTAGAAGCACAAGGGCAAGCAGAGAAAGGAAAGACGATGGCCAACCTCATCCTTTCACCAGGAGCCTGTTCCCAGGATAACTGAAGGTGATCGCATTAATCCATTCATGAAGGCACAAACTGGCTGGCTTAATCAACTCTTATTTCTTACTGTTTTCTCTGAAGAACTTAATGTTTTTATTCTTTTTTTTTTCTGTTGTTTTTTTTTCTACATTTTTATTGGTTCCTCAGACTTGGACATAATGAAGGAATTTGTGTTACATATTCATATGTGCACACAGTATAACAATATGATTTGGCCAACATCGTTCCTGAGCACTTTCCCCTCCTTCCACACCTCCTACCCCTTGGTCCCTTTCCTCTACTCATCTCCCTTTGATTCATATATTGGTTATTTTTAGTTATCATGACAATAGAATGTACTATGACATAATTATAGACCCATGGAATATAATTTGTTTTAATTCAGACTCTATCAACTCTTCAAGACTTACTGCTTAACGCCGTTAAAATTTCAAGCAAATTTTGACATGAGTTTTGGAGGGGAAACTCAAACCATGGCTTCTAGTGAATTTCATAAAATAGGGAACTAACACAGAAACCTCTACTTTGATATCTGCTCCTTTCATTAATGAAAGCAACATTGACTCCCTTGCTCCAGCCAATCGAAAGCAGGCGCTTTCGTTCATTTCACCTCAGACTTAGGGAAATGCTAGTGTGGGAGGTCCCCGATGGCTAATTGCTCCCTTAGGTTTATCTTCACCTTGCTTGTGAAATGCGAGATAATTTGGGGACCAATTTCTGAAAGGCAAACATTCAAATTTTTTTGTTTTGCATTTTTTAGCACTAATAAATCTTTTAGATAAATTGTTACAGAAATGCTGCAGATTACACCATATCAGTCCTGCTGACTCTAATTAAGGTTCAGAAGAGTCAATTCTGCATTTTTTTCTGTAACAGAATTTCTGTCATGATGATTATTTCAGGGTTGCCTTGGTTTTGAATTATCTAGCTTTTTGTAGTGTCCTCTGATTTTTCAACTTCAGTACAGAAAGGATCAATTTCCCATGTTTGAGGGCCCATCTTTCCTTTGAGGTACCCTTAAAACCCCTCAGGTTTTCACTGTACTCATAGTGCACTTACCTGTCATTGCTTTTGTCCTCTTTCTGTGAATATTTATCATTTCTCAAATTACTGCAGAAACTCTGCCTAACAACATGGTATGTATTTTCAAAAAAGAATATATCTAAATTTTCAATGGAAGGTACTGCACATTAGCATGTGGCCCACAGAAATTTAGGAGTAAGATAACAAAAGCAAATCAGCTTTTCATTGGGCAAAACCAGCTCTTTATAACTACCTCATGGGAGGAATTTCATCCATTGAAATTTGAATAAAAACATTTTTCGTATGTACTATAACCCTAGCATTGTGTTGTGTCCTGAGAAGCAAAGATAACTAAACCAATATTTCCCCCATCAAGAGTTTGTTTCAGGGCTGGAGCGGGTGGCTCAGCAGTTTCCCCGCTTGCCTGGCAAGCACAAGGACCCAGGTTCAATCCCCAGCACCACGTACACAACTAAGTGTTGGAACAACGAAGGCCATGTGAAAAACTAAATAAAGTTGTTTCTTTCTCTGTCTCCCTCACGTACCAATAAATAAGTGAATAAAAAAAAAAGTTTGTTTCAGGGACTGGAGCAGTGGCTTCACGGTTATGATGCTTGCCCAGCATGCGGAAGTACACGGGTTCAAACCCCAGCACCCACGTACACAACTAAGTGTCAGAGCAACAAAAGCCATGTGAAAAACTCAATAAAAATTGATTCTCTCTCACTCTGTCTCTCTCTCAAAAAAAAAAAAAAAGTTTATTTCAAAGGAAGAAAGGTACCCAAATGGAGCCACCAAGCAGTGTGATAGTTCTACAGTAACAGCGTGAAGACCAAGCTTCCCGAGAATGGAAGAGGATGCTCTTTCTGACAGCAGGTGGGAGGAGATAGTTTGAGACTGTCATGCTACCAGCAAGTAAGGCATAAATTAATCTTATGTCCAAGGTCACATAAGATAGATTATTATCATTCAATGTAGTGAATAGATGAACTATGTACAGTTTCTTTGTTGTGAGATATGTGGACAACTGATTTTTAAAATGACGTTTTGCCTGTAAAGTCAATCTGCTCAAATAAATATTCTCATCCCCAAAGACTAATTGGTAAGTAACATCAACTGCATGTCTCTTTGAAGACCCAACAAAAGTGGGTTATGCGGAATATGGAAGACAGAACAAAGTGAAGGAACGGAAGAGGTATTTTTTTGTTTATTACATAGCACATTGATATATTTTTTCTTGTTCTTTTTAATGACAAAATGGGGTCTATATTACATCCTTTTCTGACAACAGGCTTAGATAGAGCAGCTAAGAAAGAAGGAAAAGAAAAACATTTAAAAATTAAATAGGACTTCTTCTACTTAACAATTTTGTCTAGGGCCAATCCTGTTTCATAAACATAAAAGACTTGAACCCTGTGCATTGAGCTTTAAAATGCTTCCCATATGTAACTTGATTCGATTTAAACAAAACTGTGCAAATAGTTTCTGTATAAAATATCATTTTTATATTCCTTTTTGAGCTATAAAGCAGCAAATACCATATAAATAAATTCACAAAGTGATGTCAATACATAAGTCTGCAATATGCAACACTGATTATTTTGTGTGTTAGAATTATGGAGCATTTGCTTTATTTATTAAATAATTTTATTTCCCTTAAGTTAAAAAAAATTCCAAAAAAATGCAACATCATACACCAAACATCAGGTTATCCTCTGAACATAAGAAATAAAGCAGACACAGAGTTAACTTTTCTCAAAAGGACATATATCATTTTTTAACAACCGAGAATGATATTATAGTTAGACAGATAGATGGAAAGATAAAGCAATAAATGTTCTTTAGTTTAAAAAAATCAATATAATCTAAGAATACTCCAAAAAGAAATGATGGAGAGGTGTAAATCTGCCAGATGTGTGAGAACAGTCTCATATTGCAAGGAGCCTTAACCCTGAAGAAATGAGGAAAGTAACATCATGATAAGTCCCTTCTCCAACAATATTTTACCTCTTTGCTTACATTGGAGATTTCTTCTGCTTAAATGATGTTTCCATCTGCTCGCAAGTAAAGTTTTGTTTATTTTCAATTTTACAACTTAGTTGGAAATGGCAGGTAGGTGGCCTAGATAAAGAGACGTGAGCTGGAGGAAGTGTGTACAGACGACACATTTTATGAAGCCATTTGTAAGGTTAATTTAAGTGGTGTAAAAACACAGAGGGAGCTTGATTTGCTTTGTTACAACAGGCAGATAATGGAAAGATTAAATTAAAATACAAAAAAAAATGTCTAGAAATGAATTGTGTATTAATTTCCCCGGGGAAGATATGTAGTTCTCAGTGCTAAGACTATGTGCAAAGCAGACGCTTTCTTCATGAAACTAATATTTAGAGAAATATTTTAAAACAAAATGTTTGTAGCCGCATTCACTAGCAGAAGGTGTGTGTATGTTTGTGCATATACACACAAGCCCTCTTCAGACACAACACTCTTTTAGTATGAGCTTCTTGTAGTATGTTTATAAACTTCTGTATTATAACCTTCACCATCCATAGACTTGACATGGATATTAACTTTTTAATAACCCAAATAACATTTTTTTTTAAAAATAGCAATTTGATAAAAAAAAATTAAGTTCCTTAGAAGACAGGGACATTCTCTAACCACAGTCTTAGTCCTCTTGATCCTCACTTAAATGATGGCATTAGGTGATAGTAGGGTGCCCTCTATTTTGGAGACAAAATATTCAGGCAGAGGTATTTGTTAAACAACTGCTTTCCCAAATTCTGAGCTGAAATCACTGATTATCATTCTGTCTTTATTTTTCTATTTGCACAATTATTATCTGTAATGAAATAAACATGTGACCCAAAACATTTGAGATAAATGAAATTTGTCAATGAATAACTTAAAAAATACTCCTTGACTGATTTTATGATGCAGATTTTGATTCTTTAAAATGATTTTTTATTTGTATAAGAGGATGAGGAAAAAATTCCCTTCACCCTTCCCAAAGGACATGGGCTATGAATATGAAACCTCTCACAACTTTCTCAAAATTAAATTTCTCCTTAAAATTACCATTTTCTTGTACTTCTCTGCTTTCATTCTTTGATCATTTTAATGTGGCTAAAGTGGCCATGATCAGAAAATTCTGATTATGAATTAATTCTTTTAAATGTGCTATTAAGGTGGTCTAATAGGAGGTTGTTGACAGCTGTTGTCCCAAGTTCTCACCAATAAACTGAGTGAGAAAATTCTGTATTTTGACTTCCTGGTTTAAATGTATTTATACATCTTCTTGTTCTGGGTGTATATGTATACGTGTACTATATACGTATGCATATACTCCTTGTCTGTTTTTCTTTTTTCTTTTTCTTTAAACTGGGGATTTAATCTGGGGCAAAGCTGTATCCCCAGCCCCTACCTCCTTTTTTGGAGGTGGGCACAGGGTCTTGCTAAGTTGCTTAGGGCCTCACTAACTTGCTGAAGCTGGCTTTGAATGCACAAACCTCCTGCCTCAGCCTCTAGTCTCTGGGATTACAAGCGTGTGCCCCCATGCCCAGTGTTATCTCTGTTTTTTCATACATACACACACTCACAATTTGTGTTTGCATCAGTGCATTCTCTTATCATACAGGAATCTAGGGGGTTGCTCTTCAGTGTAAACTTGTTAGACACTAAGATTATGAAATGAGTAAGACTCCTCTTCTTTAAAAAAGATCTTGGTCTAGTCAGCATGATAGAAGCGATGAATACATTGTACAGTAAGAACGCTACTTATAGAAACTTCTGTCAACTATGTGACAAAGAGGATTATCTGTGATGGATGGAGGATACAACCAAATAAGCACCATCAAACTAATTATGGGTCAAGGTGGGGAATTTGAGTTGCTGGTCAGTAATTGCAGCTCCATGCTACAAGCAGCAGGTATTGCTGCATCTACTGAAGAAAATGCATGTGAAATTACTCGTGTAGCCCTTGCATTTATTTAACATTTAGAGTTTCCTTCTTGCATATCCTTATTCTACCCACTTTAAGTGTTCAGTGTACTCTGAAAATGTCTCACTTGCCATGTCTTAACCTAAAGGAGGCTAACTTTAAAAAACTAGCCTATGGGCTCAGCAGTTACGGCGCTTGCCCAGCATGCATGAGTACACGAGTTCAAACCCCAGCACCAAGCACACAACAAAGTCTCAGAGAAATGAAAGGAACATGAAAAACTAAAATAAAAATTATTTCTCTCTCTCTCTCTCTCACTGTACCTCTTTATAAAAAAAAAAAACTAGTCTATTCAGACTCCTCTATGTTAATCAAGAATAATATTGTTCTCTAGAATACAGATAATTTTTAGAAAAACTGTATTACAGACAAAGCTTAGTTTAAGTCCCCACATAAAAATTTTTGTTCTAGGGGCTGGAGCGGTGGCTCAGTGGTTTCAGCGCATGCCCGGCAAGCACGAGGACCCAGGTTCAAACCCCAGCACCACGTACACAACTAAGTGTTGGAGCAACTAAGGCCATGTGAAAAACTACATAAAGTTGTTTCTTTCTGTCTCTCTCACTGTCCCTCTCTCTTTAAAAAAAAAATTTTGTTCATCAAAATTAGGCATAAAGGAGAATCTTGGGTTGAGTGTCTCATGACCATACAGATGAAAATCTGCAGACTCCAAGAAATTTATTCTCGAAAAATCAGTTCAATTTTAAAGGAAATGCTACTATTGAGAATCTACTTTGAAACTGATAAATTCAGGGTCAAATAATTATCTTGAGTAAACCAAACAATGATTTAAAAAGAAAATTTTATTCAGTTTTTATGTGTTAAAGAAAGAGATTCCAATTGATTTCTTAGATAGTTAAAAATATTGTTTTCCATGTATAAGTAGAAATATTTTTCTGTGGGCCCTACTACTTTAAGAAATACTGATCTTATTACTTATAAATGCCACTGGCTCCTTAAATTGTTTTTAGATGTACAAATATTAACTCAAATTAGCAGTTCACCGTTTGATATTAACTGTCATGAAGGGTGTTATCTCAGGGGATGCTTCTTTAAGAGAGAAAGACAGTGAGTGAGAGAGAGAGAGACAGAGAGAATCAATTTTTATTGAGTTTTTCACATGGCTTTCGTTGCTCTGACACTTAGTTGTGTACGTAGGTGCTGGGGTTTGAACCCGTGTACTTGTGCATGCTGGGCAAGTACCGTAACCACCAAGCCACTGCTCCAGCCCAGGGGATGCTTTCAAATGCAAAGGCAACAATCAATGGTTTAGATGGCAAAAGCATAAAAATTCCCAAGCTATCTTTTCATACTCACTTTAAGCTTCAGAGCAAATTTAGCATGATTATTCCTAACTTGAACTAGTGCCATTGTCTAGGGACTTACTAGAGAAATCACATGAGCTTGCCTGATATTTTAGGGTTGACCACAGTTTAAAACCATATCTGTTTATGTACTCTGAAAGAACTTTTTAAGAGGAGTTTCAAGAGAACTGATTGGTAAACTTCAAATTTGTGAAAGATTAAAAATACGAAACCTGATAAAGACTGGGCTTACAGATCCTGAGATAGCTGGTTTTAACCACTTACCCTCTAATAGTTTCTTTAACCTTCTTTACAATGTCATATACCCATGTTTAATATAAGGACGCACAACCTGAAACTGAAGTGTATCATGTTTAATGCATAAAGGATTACCAATTAAATCATATTATATCATTTAATTTCTCACAGCATGTGAAATTTCTTCTCTTTGGAAAGTAAGAAATATGGTAGGGAGTGGACATTTCAGAGTCCTTGGTGAAGGACCGTTCTCTGCCACAGACGATGGCTTCTCTGTTTGCTAAAGTGATCTGGTCTGAACCTACCTCTTCTGAACTCCAGTCCTGTTTATCAGCTGCCTAGAAGACATCTCTACTTGGATCTTTACAGGTGCCTCATCAAAGAAAATGTCAAGATGGAAAGAATATTTTGTCCTCTATGTGTGCCCCCACTGTGCATTATCATTTTTCTTTAACCTATTTACTCCCAAGCATTCAATTTTGTGAACATAATATTTAAAAATTATTTCAAAGTTACCATAGGTAGTATATTTGTTGCTCAATTTAAGTTCTTACAGATCTTCCACATCCTGGATGGTGGGAAAAGTGGGTTAAAAGAAAACAAAGCCCTGCATTCGTCTGGACACCACTATCCCTGGGATTGAAGAGGATTCCTGATGAAGCTTGAGTGCTTATGCAAATCTGCCCTGTTTCCCAACGTTGGCCTCCTCATTGGTCATCTTTGATTTTGGGATTTTTGACATCCACAGTGACATTTCCTCCAAAACATTGGCTTCCAGATCCTTCACCCTTTCCTCCAAAGACCTTATCCTCCATTCTGAGACATCCACTCCCATGATCAGCTTAGACTTTACCAATATTTATTGACTATCTGCCAACCTTCCCGCTGTCTTTAGCGCCCCCCTGGCAGTCATCACAATCACATCTCATATACTCCCAGCTTTTTCTTCACTCTCTCTTGCTTTGTCCTGGAAAGCACGACCCACTCAAGTAAAACATAGCCCTTTATCTGCTCTCCATCCGAACCTGAGCAGGTGCCATTATGAGAAAAAAGTCACACAAACTTGCTGACAGAGTTTCAAATCCATGAAGACCACCCCCAGTGGGTCCCAGAGTTCCCTACAAACCCCCCTCCAGTTCCCCATGGTAGCCACTCTCCCACTCTTGTAGAGCAGTGGTGCTTCTCTCTTCTTCTCTCTCCAACCTGCACCACAGTCTCCTCCCTACAATTCTGGGCTGATACTTTTGCCACTTCATAGAGAAAACAGGCATGCAGTGCTCTCCGTTCTCTTTTCAGCCAGTACCCGTGTTTACAATCAAATACACATTTTTTTCTTTGTTCTTTCCCATCTCACTCCTCTCTCAATTGCCTCACTGGATTTTCTTCCTCCTCCTACTTCTGAGGAAGGGATACAAAGTCAGGCTGTCAATGCAGATGCAATGATCAGGGTCAATGAGAAGGAAATCGGCTGATGGAGACTCAGAAGCAGACATCTGCTAACAAAGGTGCTTATTGAGGCAGACGCAAAAGCAACTACAGCCGGACCCCCTTGCTTGCTCTTCTGGTGGGCTATGTTACGCTTTTAGTGTGTAGCCAAGGCTAGGAAACTGCTTTCCCAGAGTTAGTCAAGGCCAGACCCTGTGATTCACTATCTTGACCCAAGTTCATGGGCAGTTGTGAGCATGTGGCTGCTGACCTCAGCTGTTGGTAATGTACTTTTTTTTTTTGGCCCTGGACCAAACTCTGACCAACTCCATATTAGGAGGTGGGACCTCAGCTCCCTTCTCCCCTAGGGAGAAGTCTGCTCTCACTAACCTTTTCTCACCTCAGCCTATTTATTCTGTTTGCTTTATTTCCTAAATAAAATTGCTTGCTATGATTGCCTTAGGGTTCTGTAGTGTTCATTATTCAACCCCGTGGAACAAGATCCCAGCCCCAACACCAGCATGGTGTCACTTCCACATGTTGTGTCTCAGTCCAATATCTCCCTGCCTTAGTAATGTCACCTGTCTTTAAATACCATCCATAGGCTGATCAATCACAAATACATATTGCCAGCCTCTCTCCTTGATTCTAGATTCAGTGTCTGTCAGCCTATCCAACATTTTCACTTAGATCTTATGGAAGTTGCTAAGATATTTTTCACTCTCCTCTACCTTTGGTGTATGATAGAGTTGCATTTCTCTAAACTCCCTCCTGCATATGGTTATCCATTTGTATCATTTTTTTTCCAATGAAAGTGAGCAGGAAATGTTTTATGTCATTTACATGAGAACACTTAAAGAGTCAGAGCATAGTAGCCATATTCCCTTTCCTATCTTTCCTATCAGGAGAGCCTGTGTCTAGAGACTACCTCCGTCTGATCAGTTTTCTAAGTAACAAATAAGTTCTCTGAGTGGGCAGAGCCTATTGCTGAACTTTGTTGGATCTGAAGCGAAATCAAGACATCGATCTGTTTTATTGAGCCAATAATACTTTGGAATTGTTTCCTTCTTTTATTCTAGCCTATCTGGACTGATAATATTTCCATTATGTCTCTCAAATTAACATACTCAAACAAATTCTTGCCTTTACTTTTCTGATCTTCCTATAGTTTTCCCTCAGAAAATGGTAACACCAGTCTTGCAGTCTCCATGGTCAAAAACATTCTCTCTCTCTCTCTCTCCTCTCTCAATTTCTCTCGCTCTCATAACTCACGTTCAGACCATTAATAAATTGTGTTGACTCTTCTTTCAAAACTAGATCTAAACCTCTTACACCTGCACCTATAGCACTACCATTACTGTGCAAGCTTCAGTTTTGCAAGTCTTCTAATTTGTCTCCCTGATTCTCAACTTGGACCACTGTAATAAATTTTGCACACAGCATCAAGTTATCTTTTTAAAAGTACATCAGGACTAGGGATGTAGCTCAGTGTTAGAGAATTTGTCTAGCATGTTTAGGGCCCTGGGTTCAATCACCAACACCACAAAAAGAAAAAGAAACACACACGGTTACACAACTATTCTGCCTCAAACTTTTCCATGACTTCTTAATAAATAACACAAAATTTAAAGTGCTCACATAGTTTATATAAGAGCCATATCATCTGAACTGATTCTAATGATCAGATCTCAGTTCTACTTGTCTCTAACCTTTAAACTCACTGTTTAAGCCCATGATGTCTTTCTGTCACTTGAGCACCAAGTTTGCTGCAACATTAGGGGCTTTTCACTTGATATTTTACTTGTTTACATATTAATTACCATTAATTTAAGTTAAATCTATAAGATTCTGAATCTTGTCATAACAGACTTGCTGTCAAAATGTGATTACTGGGGATGGAGAGGTTGCTCAGCGGGTTCAAACCCCAGCACCCACATACACAACTAAGTGTTGGAGCAACAAAAGCCATGTGAAAAACTCAATTAAAATTGATTCTCTCTCTTTCTCTCATTGTCCTTCTCTCTCCTTTAAAAAAATGTGATTACTAAGAAAAACAGAATGTTCTATCTTATTCAGAGATGTTTTCTAATCATTGTGTCATCTGTTGAACCATGATCTTGAGAGTATAAACAAAAATTCATTCCTTTCATTACCTTTGTTAGAACATTTCTTTTATAAAGAAGTGTTTGTGCAGTTAAAGTTTGTAAGCCAATTGTGGTGGACATCCACAGAGCACACCTCTTTTCAATAGGCAAAATCTACATATCCTTCCTTGAGTAGGAGCTGTGCTGAGTGACTTTATCTAATGAATCAAATGTGGCAGCAGTGACAGTGTGGCTCTCAGGACTCAACCATAAAAGGTACGTGGCCTTTTTATCCCCCTGCCCTCTCATCACTGCCGGGTGCCAGCCCCAGCAGAACTCTGGGGTCCCGGAAGGATGGGTGGAGTCAGCGCGGAGAAACAACTTGAACCTCCGGAGCAAGTTGTAAGCAGACACAGGTCCCTGCTTGAGCAAATGCTGTCTGTTGTTTGTTGTTGAACTTTTTTATACAGTTGCACAGACAAGACTTTCATTATCTGCTTTATTATACAATTCTATTTTCAGTTTCCCAGTAATCTTACAGTATCAACCATTAGTACAATTTATGTTATCAACCCCACCACCACCACCACCACTACAATGACCATATGTAGCTAGTTGGTTTAAACTGTTACTTCTTTCCTTCAGAGGTTTCTTCGATCCATTATCTCATTTGATAAGAGAAGCATTTAAAGGTCACTGTACTACATTAATTTAGAAACTCTATCTTAGCATAAATGAAGAGCTTCTTGTTAACTAGGGACCACATGTGACCATCTTATCCAAACTTCAACACATAAGACATAAAACTATCCACTTTATCATAAAGTCATGGTCAAATTCTCATGAACTGTTTCATGCACTGTAAAAAGAAGCCTTATTTTTCAAAAGAATAATGTTGTTCTTGGTTCTTTAAACTTGCTTTGATAAAAGACAGAAATCAAACATTTCCCCAAACGCTGTCTATTTTTTAAGAGGTTTCTTAATTAGCTAGACTATGTTATAGGCTATAATAAACCCTATACACTATTAACTACTAACCTAAAACTATTTTGTTATTGCAACCTTACTAGATATATTGTAGTTATGCTAGATCCTACAATTGTTAATTCTATGAAACATTTGTACCTCCTAATCTATGGGCTAAGAAGCTAAAACCTATCTTCCGCAAAAATAAGAAAGGCTATCATATCTTATTCACTATTAAGATGTTAATCTCTGCAACAACAGAAAAGGTCAGAATGTCTTTCTTTTGTGTATATGTTTCTTTGCTCCTTAGTTCTAATTTTTTTTTTGCTTTCTATATCCAATTTCATTTTAAAGTCAGCACAGCTTTATTTTTCATGATTTCTATACATGCTATTACAAATACTCTTCTCAACAATCTGCAACAGTTATTTGAGTAATGGAATTTTTATAACAATCAGAAAGTTTCCAGTTTGAGTGAATTCATAATACATATATTACTAGAATACAGCCAGTATCTAGAGGGATGGTTTTGACAATCTCCTGGAATGCTGGCTTTGCCAGGCCTTTCCCCAAGTCTGGACTTTGTTAGACAGAAGCTTGGTGGACATTGCCTCCTTCGCATCACTTACTCTGGGGAAGATCAGCTGCCATGTCTCATGGATACTCGATCAGCCCATGGAGAAGTTCCCACGGTGAGCAACAGATGCTTCTACCAACAGCCAGCAAAGGACCAAGGCTCCAGTGAGTGGACACTTTGGGGATGGCGAATGAGCATTCTAGGGAATCATTGCCCAGAAGCATTGCCAGGAAGCACATCCTCCAGCCCCTGGCGAGCCTTCCTATGATGGCAGTCCCTCCCGGCCACCTTGACTGTAGCAACAATCTTGTCATCTGCTCTCTACTGCACCAGAAACACGTATCTAATTCCCAGAACCCTTACTCTCAGAAACTGGGTGAGATGATAAGCATCCGTTGCTTTAATCCAGTAAATTTTGAAGCGACTCATTAGGCAAAATGTAGCTAAATAATAACCATATTTTTTGTCTCTTTATAATCTTGGTAATCTTGTCAAAATAAAGTCAAAAAAGAAAAGAACTATAAAAAATTACCTTAAATTTAAGAACATCTACATTTTTTTTCTTTGTAAATAAAATAGATAGCTTGGAAATTAATTGTAAAATGCACAGTCTCTCCCATAAGGGTGAAAATAAGAGGAAAAGTCAGGAAGCAAAAATGAGCAATGTTAGCAGGGTAAGGCAGATACCAGCCTTTCTAGGGTAGAAGGTAAGCAATGGAGAGAAATATCAAACAACTTGCCTTTAGTTATCAGTTACTCTCAGTATTTATTAAAAATCACCTCTCTAATTATCTGTGATTTCAATGAAGCTCAAACAGTCCATTTACTATGTGCCAGGAATCAGGGTAAAAATTCAAAGATAAGCAAGAATTTGTCCATTTCCTGGAAGAGTTCAGTGCGAGAGTTAATGCATCAGGGAATAACCAATACACATATCAGCTGCGTGGTCAAGTGGAAGCATTTTGGGGTAACTGCAGGTTCTTTCTGGGCCAATGCATTAGTGTGTACACCCAAGTGTTAGCAATTTTATCTAGAATAGCAAGAGGAAAGTAGACCAAACAGTCTCCCATTAAATCCACATGAAATGCTTCTTGTAGTTTCAAGGATGTCATGAGGTTCCTGAGTGCCCCTTATCATCACTTCCCTTTCAACTCTTGGTGGTCCATTCCCCCTCCAGGCGAACAGCTGAGAAGATGGTAGATGGAAACAAATGTCTTGTTGGCCCAAACGAAAGAGTCTCACTTGGGTAACAGAGTTGTCAGATCAGGCTTATATAAGCAGCACTGATACTTGCTGATCACGCTGCTGTGGCTCCACCTAGGACCCCTCAAGGGAAGGAGGTAGGGGACCATCTCCTAGCAACACCTAGCAATACCAAATATTTACTTTCTTTGGTTGTAATCTGACTTCATATCAGAAGGAGGCAAGAAGGAAAAAACAATATTGAAACAAAGGAGAGGGGAGAGAAGTAATAAAGGAAGAACGGAGAGAACATTGCAGATGCTTGAGCTGGAATATATAGGGTGCTCGGGGAAACATTTGAAAGCTATCTCCTTGGGTAAATAACTTTTGTTCTTTCAGTCTCAACCAGAGTAACTGCTGAAATTTTGCTCTTCCCCAAAACAATTTTGTCCCCAGTGGGGTTCTTATGGGGCTCAGGAACCTGTACCCCAAGCACCTGTCAACCCTGACAACTTCTTCACAGCCTTAAGCTGCTAGTTCCTGTTTCCACCACAAAACTGCTCTAAACAGCCAGTTTTCTCTCCTCTTTGAAATTGCTGATGATGCAGAAAATGGAACAATGCTACTGCTCTCTGTATTCTCCATGCATGGCCCTGTCTCTTGCTAAGGTCCCTGCCTGGTAGATCTGGGGCCATGCACTAGATCTGAGGCTGCACCACCCTAATGAGAGGACTCTGCAGGTGCTTTGTAGCAGTTGCTGTCTTCTGTGCACTCCTGCATGGAGGCCCTGATGGAATCTAGGTTGATCATTTCTTCTGCACATTATTCTATATGGTAGGTGATCCACCTACTAGCCTAGGCCCACTGTTCTCAAGCTGGAGTATGTATTAAAATGACCTGCAGGAGTTCTTAAAACAGTTTGCTGGACTCCGCCCTCAGAGTATCTGATTCAGAATATCTGGAGCAGGCAGGAATCTGCATTTATAACCAGTTTCCAGAAGATGCTGATGCTATTGGTCTAGACCTTTAGTATAGCGTTTCTTACTTTGAGAATCACTGGTCTAAGCCATAGCAATGAGCTTGCCATTCTCTGCATTTCTGCTTAGTATTTTCTTTCTTACAGAGCCTGGGGAAGTCAAGGAAGAACCCTATGTTTCTCCAAAAGATTCTGAATACGGTGTTGAAGATGACTGTGATGATAACGGTGATAACTATGAAACTATTTGTTCACTGTGTACTTATCAATATGTGTCAGGCACTGTGACGAAAGCTTTACACGCATGCTATAGTTTAATTCTTGCAGAAAAGCTAAAATATAGATACTATAGTTATCTCCATGTTACTGATGTGGAAACTGACTCAGGCTAAAACCTTACTAAACTCAAAACACACTTTAAAAATCAAGAACACACTTTTATATTAAAAAATAGAGGAAGAGTTTGAAGGCAGGCCTAAGATCAAAACTATTTACAACTCTTCTGAAAAGGATGTTTCCTTCTCTCTCTGAGTAATCAGAAGACTTACATTTTTATTCTTTCTATTTCTTTGTCCAGTCAATTGGTGATCAAATACATTCTAAGCATCAAATTTGTTTCAGAGGCCATTCTCGTGCTGACAATGTAGTGACTGAAGAAATTGCACATGGAACCAAACTGAATAAACACAATTTTAAGTATAACACATGTTATGTAGAAAACAGAAAATTGTGATTGTAAGTGATGAAGGGAACTCTATGAGCCTGGTGAGAAGAGTCATCCTGAAGAGAAATATTTGATGCGAGCCAACAGTGAGAAATTCAATGAAAAGGCCAAAGAAAGAACAGATGCAAGAAGGCTGAGAAAATACCTGTACAAAAATGTAAATGTTTAATCCCATTGTCAAATATTTTGAAGAATAACAAGGAATGATAGGAAGGGAGGAGAAGGGGAAATGTTGGAACTGAGATAAAGCAAGGAACATTCCAAGCAGTTATAAATGTCATGTATATATATATGCTATAG
>PVKS010019219.1:0-38745 GCA_004027875.1 Aplodontia rufa
TTGGTTGAGGTCAAATCCTGACCATACTGTCTTTTATTTATTTATTTTATTTATTTAATTTTAAGAGAGAGGGACAGTGAGAGAGAGAGAGAGAGAGAGAAAGAATCAATTTTATTTAGTTTTTCATATGACCTTAATTGCTCAGACATTTGGTTGTGTATATGGTGCTGGGGTTTGAACCCATGGCCTTGTGCATGCCAGGCAAGCACAGTAACCACTGAGCCACCACTCCAGCCCCCATACTATCTTTCAGTTCTATGACTTTGGAAAGTCATTTGGGTGCTTGATGTCTCTGTCAAATGGGACTAATATAAATACTATCCTCAACTCTATTGTCAAGTATAAGGAAGAGGAACCAAGTAATGTGCTCGGCACGTAGTAAGCTGTTCTTATAAAATTTTCTGTAATTTTCATCACTTGGTAGTAAATGGCTGTATGCATGCAAACTGGTTCTGATTGAGGGCTATTTAAGTGCTTTCTAGGTTTTCATGTTTATAGGCAATATTGCAACCTGCCTCCTGTCCACAAATGCTCCCACGCTCCCACACTTCTCCCTGGAACTTTGAATGCATGTAGCTCTGCGGACTTGTGACACTGGTATCATCACTTATCACCTCATCTCCATGGCCACCCTAGTCACTTTCTAGAATATCACTCTAGTTCTGACTTCAAAGTAAAACAACTGCAGGGACAAATTCTCCTCTGAAAAGTGAGGCATTTCTCTGTGTGCCAAGGAGTCTGAATCAATGACTTGAGCAGATTATCTGCATGAGAATTTCTGGAAGATGGATCCTCAACTTCCATCTCATGCACACAGTGGAAGGAATGAAGGAACCAGACTGTAGGGCCCTTCTTCGCTTTAATTCCTCACACACAACAGATCTCCCAGCAGGCATCCATGGTGACAGTGTCAGTGAGGACATTTCCACTGTTAACCTCCTGTGCTTAGATCCAACAAGAGGAAAACTCTTTAAGACTGAACTTAAATGCTCCGGAATTAATGTTGTTAGCTGCAAGATGTTAATCTGATTTCATCTGGAGGTGTTTTCTAGGATTATTAGCATGGCAGATCAGAGAATAATCCCATTCCTATTACAGTAATATTTCACAAGTTTGTAGGATAAGATGGGAGAGTGTTGATTACTTTGCTAATCAGAATCTCAATACTCCACACCACCCAAATCAGAACTCTAATTTCTAACTCTCCTCTTAACCATGCTTTGTGTCATTTTTCCCTTCTGTTTTCCTCCCCTTTGCTTATTTTGCCTGCCATGTGTGTACTGTTTCTCTAAGGTCCTCGTCTTCTGTCACCTCCTCTCCCCAACCCCTCCTAATTTTTCACTTGTCCTTGCTTCTCTCTCAAGCATCCAAATCACCTTGCTCCTCCCTCAAACCTCTCAGAAGAGTGGCCGTTAGTTGCTGCACCCCTTTTAACCTCCCATTTCCTGAAATCCTCCTCCAGCGTCCATCCCTTCCACTGTGGGAAATGCTCTCGGAACTCGTCAGTGATGAACAAATCGCCAGGTTTGGTCCTGGCTTTCCCCAATCTGGCTGATCTCTTTCTTGGCTCCCCGAGGTTACTTCATTCTCCTGGATGCTGGGGGTCTTCCAGGCTCCATCCTCTATCACTTGCTCCACTGGCCATGCCCACACCTCCTGATAATCCTTCCTAGTTCCACAGCCTCAAATGAGTTCCACCCCTCAGGGACTCCACTGCCCCAATTGCAACCCTCGGTGTTTCCTACCTGAAAGATTACAACTACCTCCTAAGTGGACTTTCTGCCCCTGTCACTCTTGTAATTGGTTGTCTGCCCTGACTCTGCCATTTCCCAGCACTCAGGTCTGACTGTGTCAGGTCCCTTCTTAAAACAAACAAACAAAAAAAAAAAACAATCAGGAAAAGAGAGTTGAGATCCTTCAAAACTTTTTCTCTCTGGCACCAATATTTATCTCCCTAATTTTGTTTCACATGTATCATTCCAGCACAAGAGGCTAGATGCTCTTTCTAGATAATGTTACCCAACTCCGTGGTAGTTCTTAGCGTTACTTCTTGGTGTTAGTTTTTGCTAGAATACACTTCTTTACCTTTATTTTTATGGTAACATATTTCTCATGCTTTCAGCCCACAATCCAATGTGATCTCCTCGCCCTACTTACCTCGAGAAAAGTGATCTCTCCCTTACCCTGTCCTAGTCACATTTGTTCCTGTCACTAGTGAAGCCATGAGCACCTTGTAGTACTGTCTAGATTACGGTCTTGTGCAGGAAAGGACTGTGTGTTTGTCCATGTTTGAATATTAGTTTCTAGAAGTAAGAGTTTATTAATAAATATTTGATAAATTGAATTCATACCTTCTTCCTAGCCCTGTTTTTGCAACTATATGGACATTTAAAAATAAACCACAAAAAATAGAAGATAATTTGCAAAATTAAGGCAATATCAATGTTACATGAATTGGCAAATATTTTCATGGGGAGGAATTATATTCAGTTGGACCAAAGAAGGCAAACATTTTTTTCTTGTAAGAAACTTGAGTACATTAATGCAGAACATTTTGCCTTTGTACATTATAAAACATTGTCTCCCTACATCTGGATAAAAATTTACACAGACTTCAAAATAGTTCTATATCCAGGTATACCCTCACTTGTTCCTAAATTAAACCCAAAAAACCAGCAGGTAAGATTATTTCCTTCTCTTTGTGTTTCCATGAAGAGGAACATCCCTGAATAACAATCCCAGTTCCTCTCCCCACTCTTTCCTTACTCCCCAAGGGTGAGTTATCTGTTTGGTATCTGGGTAAATCCATGCTCATGAACTCCTTTCTCTATCCTAAACAGAAGACTGGTGTGTTCAACTCTGTGACGTTACAGTGCCTTTTCTAGGGAGGAAAGGGGACTGCCCTTGATGGGCTGGGACTGAGTGGGTACATTTGTGTAAGTCAGAGCAAATCATTAGCAAATTTACTAGGCTGCAGAACTGAGGAACATTCTTTAAGTGCTTTTTCATTTCCGCCTATTTAACTCCTATTGTCTGTCTTCCAATTTGACTTCCAACTGGGCACAGATATCTCAACTCTGGAAATAATGCAATTCAAGAATTTCATTGATAAACATTCACCAAAGGATGGTAATACGCAGTCCTTGTGCGAGATATGGAGAGGTAAAAATGGAAGATTAAAAATGGAACTGCAGTTGTTTCTTGGTATTCTTGGGGGGTTGATTCTAGGACATCTCAAGGACAAGGATAAAGGATACCCAGATCATCACAAGATATGCTCTTACATCAATTGGCATGGTATTTGCATGTAACCTATGCACATTCTCCCATACACTTTCAATCATCCCTAGACTACTTATAATACCTAGGACAACATAAATGCTCTCTAAGCACTTGTTCTACTGTACTGTTAAGGAAATAATGATATGTCTATACACCTGCGGTACAGCTGCAAGTTTTTTCAGATAATTTCAACCTGCTGTCTGCAAATATGGAGGCCAGCTTGTACTTCCAAATACGGACAAGTTACCGTGTCTCCTTCTGGCTTACCTTTTCTAAATACCAGGTTCCTGTCAGATGTGAGGGCACAGATGGTATGATTTGGATCACAGTTTTCTTTGACAGTATTATTTTTCATTTCACTGAAGGATGTTTTCCATGCAATCTTATTGATTTCACTGTCATTCACATTTATACCAAGGAAAGTAGTTATTTCCTTTAAGCTTTTAGAAAAATCCTGAGCAATAAGCAAAAGTTTAAAAAATTAAGTATAACTCTCATCAAAACACCAAAATGAAAGCAGAATTCATTGATTTCTTATTTTAACTTGATTTGATTAAAATTTTGATGGTTGTAACATTAGGGAAGACTTACTTTCTTCATTTCTTCATAGAATATAATTAGAATGTTATCATTTTTGTGCTCTTCCCAGCTTAAAACATGATCGAACCAGGATCCATACACAACTGGGGAAAAAAGTGAATTGTATTATTACTAAAAATTATGGCTTTGCATCCATGGGTTTTTTTTCTTTAGGTTGTAATCAAAGTGAGGCATGTACTTATCAGACTCCGGAGTGGGACTTTTCCTTGGAAGAGCTCGATTTCATTATTGTTTCAACAAATACAATTCTGTGCTATGATGCTGGATGTTCAAATATTTTAATAAGTCTTTGGTTTTTTCCCCCTCTAATTTCTAGTAAATATTGTTTTATCACAAAGGAAAGATACAGCAGACATATACATGTACATTTTCTCAAGATGACTTTTTGATCACTGCTTTGGTGATTAAAAATATGGAAATATTGAGAATTTATCATCTTCGCATAAAGTGACATGTTTTCATAATTATTAGTTTGAGCATGAAAATTCACAAACTTCTTTAAAAAAAGATTCTTAAACTTATTTTTATGTCACAGTTAAACGTAATTTGAATGAAGAAGTAAAATTAGCTTAAAAAGATTCTATTCACATCTTAGTTCAAGACTGAAAAGTCAGTCTTAGGGATTTATCTGTAGTGGATACAATCTCTTCGTTGTTGTTATTAAATAATAGCTCCCCAAAAGAAACCCTCCAGGATTTAAAAGCAAAATATTGTCATGCACAATAACTTCTTTAGCAATGGTGATTAAAAACAGATGGTATTTTTTCATTTCATGAAGTCAACTAGTTTGAAGCATAATGTATAAAACATAATAATTTAAACTACTGCGTATACATTGTTCCATGCATCCTTACCATTCAAAATTCAAATTCTAGCCAATTCCCTAAGTACAAAAGATACTGTACTGGTTTCCTAAAGATCTGCTTGACTTTTGATTCATTGAATAAACATTTATGAAGCCATTAGTGTCTGCCAGACACTGTGCTAGACATTTGGAACATTAAAGCTCTGAATAAATTGAAGTATAATTAACTCCAAACTAAGTGCAATTTTTCATGACTTCACTTTTGAGAAAACAAAGAGCAGAAAATAACCATGCATATTTTTAAAACAAGAGTTTCCGAGACTACTGAGACTACTGTGATGTCATGAACGTCAGCCTGCTACCCCAGGGAACCACAGGGTTTATGGTAAGCTCCTCAGAGATCTGTGAGACACAGCATTTAGTTATCAGCGATCTCAAGTTGTTTCAGACTTACCCCAAAGGGCAACACCCTATCCTAGAATAACCCTAATTACCATATCTGTGATAAAGGATTACCTATTCTAAGAATGGCCACTGTTCTCCCAGAAGCAAATACCTGGTGGGAGGAAGACTGATTTTCTCTCATGCAAATTTGGGAAGTTAATTACTGCAGTCACTATTGCCTCAGAGGATCTCACAGACATAAGCTGCCCTGCCGCTTCCCACCACAGCCATCTCTCCCTGGTGATGACATCATGCCCAGAGTGGGTGACATCCTGGGACCCTATCAGACCACAAGGCAGGGAAGTCAGGCTCCTGTGGCCTAGAGGTTGGGCAGAGACAGAGACTCAGAGTCTTACCTACCCTTAGGCGTACTTGACCTTGCTCATGATGGTTTTCCCTATGAAACGTATTACAACATCACCCCAAATACATTTAAGAATGGATGTTGCAGAATGGCTTGTCATAATTTGAAAGCCAGCTGTTCTGTTGCTGGCTGATTAATTTATACCCTGCCTTGTTCCAAAAGGACTTCAGTCAGAGAAAAGAATTGAAAGGGATTGTTTGCCTGTGCCGTCCTCATCAATATAGGAAAGTGTGTTAGTAATATCTCTGAAAAGTGTTTTTTAAAGAGTTAAAAATTTATATGATAGTTTTGATTAATTTTTAAATCAGAATGCTTTAATTGTCCAAATCATTAACAGACCTTAGCTCTAAAGAAAATTTAGCTTTCAAAATAGAGATTGGAAATTTTTCTTTTATGGAAATTGCTTTTCTCCACATTCTTTACTTACATTAGAGTTATCCTACTACCTCCTGGCTTTAACATATGCCCTAAAGGCCCTCCCTTTGCTACCCAAAATCTTTCTTTTACTGAATGCCCCAGAGAAGACACATTTGTTCTCACTCAAACCATGTGTCTTAGGGTCTGGGAGTGAGCCATAAATTCTGCCCTCTAGAAACTTCCAGAACGCCTCCCTCCTACAGAATCCAGGCTTCTTTGAGACTCTTCTGTCTTTTCAATATATCAGTCTTTCCTTTCTGTTCTCAATCATAACTCAATCCATTCTCCCTCCTAAAGTCACTGAAGGCTCTGCTAGCAGGTCACAATCCTCTGGGTCCTCTCAGTCCTTGCCGTCCACGGGAGAGATTTAATGGATAGCCCTACAGTATCCTACTCTGAATATTTGTTTCCTTCCTGTCTTCACTTTCTTTCTCTATTTTCTTGCCAATACCTTCAATTTCCTGGCTCCCCTATTGCTTGTTTAGAACAATTAAAAAAAAAACACCCAGAATTAAATCAGAACACATCACCTTCTTGTCTTCTCTTCCATTGTTGCTGAGTGCTGCTGCTGGAGAAATTTATACAAGTCGGTATTTATACTACTGCTAGTTCATATGTCCAACCTCAAGGGCTCCAAGGCTCCCTTAGCAAGCTACTTGTCTTACATTAATATTCTATTCTTCCAGCAACTGTTTCAGTCCTGCCACACTCTCGGCAAACCCTGTTAGAAACTCCAGTTATAATGAATGTCTTAGTTTCTAGCAAGCTCTCAGAAGATAAAATAGTTGTGTAGAAAAGCAAAAGTCTCTGGGATGAAGGGGCCTAGGAAATACTGAGAACTAATATAATACTGGAGAGAAAGCTATAGGGAGAAAAGGAGCTGAATGCTAAGATATTAATTTTATCAAGATTATTAACCTGCCATGGTTTTTTCAGAATGCAATTTATAGTTATTATTTAACTTGAAAAGCCAAGTGTGTTTATTTGCTATCTTAAAGCATAGTAGATGATTAGATATGTGCCTATTTTTCTTTACTCTCATTATATATCTCAGATCCATGTGTATATTTGGGGATAGATACAGGATATGGGAATGCCTCAGTTGTAAAATAACTTCTCTAGACAAATTCTTACTTACAACAGCTCTGCTTTAAAGTGAAACTTTTTTTTTTTAAACCAGGGATTGAATCCAGGGATGCTCTAGCACTAAGCCAGATCCCAGGGCTATTTATTTGTTTGTTTATTTATTTAGAGGCAGGATGTCACTAAATTGCAGAGATTGGTTTTGAACTTGGAATGCAGTTGCCTCAGCCTCCCAAGCTGCTAGGAATACAGGCGTGCACCACTAGGCCCAGCAATGTGGAACTCTAAAATCCTCCTGTGTCTAGTTAAAATATGAGTAGATTTCTACAGCGGATTTCACCTGTTATTTAATTTGAACCTCTAAATAACCCTACAAAATGGATCATCTTATTAGCCTTATTTTGTGTTAGAAGTATAGACCTCAGAATGGTTATGCTACTTGTACAAAGCATAGATAGGACTTGATGCCAAGTCTTCTGCCTCTGTCACCTATTCTTTCTACTATACCATGTTCTAAGTTGCAAGAAAAATAATTTTCCCTTTAAAGAGTCACTGAAGAGCATCCCTGAAAAACATGCATATGAACACAAACAACTGTATCTTACAAACAGGAAAAACTGAAGCTACCTGTGCCCAACCCAATAGATTGAAAAAAAAAAACAAAAAACAAAACCCAAAAAACTTCAGTTCTTCTGTTGGTGACAGGCTTTGCCCCGGCTGGATCACCCAGTTGTAGAACACTTATAGATAAATCCCTTTACAACTAAAAATCTATTTATTCACCCAAGAAGATACAAGATAACAATCTGGAATCCTTTTCCCAACAACACTCTGTCCCTCCAGGATACTCTGCTGCATCTCCTGATGGTGCACGGTGACGAGGACGGCGCTCACATGGGCCAGAGAGCCTCACTGTGCTCTAGCCTGGACTGGCACGCTTGCGGTTGTGTTGGTAGTAAACCAGCTTTTAGAATAGAAGCAATGCTAAACCTGCTCCGCTCTGTCCTCGCCAGACCACACCTGGCGTGTGCTTGCTTTCCGGGCACAGCACAGTAGTAAAGATGTGGCCGAGTTAGAGATCATGCGGTGCAGAAGAGTGGGAACCACAGTGTGTGCTAATGGCAGGCAAAAAGAGCCATTTCTCATCTTGAGGAAAAGCAGACTCCAGGTCCCTTCTGAAAAAATAATTTATGTATTTAAACTCTGCTTATTCCAAAAATGGAACTGAGGTGGAGTGAGGCATGCCAACTATCTTCAAATATTTAGAAGGCTAACATGGAGAAGAGGAATTAATGATCAGGGGGACTTTTTTTCTATCCTGGACAAATTATGGCACGATGGTTAAGGGCAAAGATCTTGGAACTAATGCCTGAAATGAATCTTGGTTTGGCTCCGTATTAGTTGTGCATCTGAGAACAAGTCGTTTGGCTTCTCAAGGTCTGCATTCTTTCCAGTTGTAAAATGAGTGTAATAACAGCTACGTCGCGGTGACTCTAGCGAGCATGACACAACCGAATGCTTGCATGACGCTTACCTAAGTGTGCCATGCGGTAAGCACAGAGTAAATGATGAGGAAAATAACATCTTCCAAGTTCTAAGAGGGAACTCAGAGTGCTAGGGGTTGCTGAACCTGTTGCCAAGGTTAAGATATTCAAGTTGAACCTACATGGTTATTGGAGGTGTTGTAAGGGTGATTAAAAATCAGGTGGCTATTTGGACCAGATAAACTTTAAAGTACCTATCATTCCTGAAATATGACTCTACTAACTGTGTGCCACTAATGAAATAGGAAAGTAGATCAAAGAAAGGAAATGGAATAGTGGGAGCAGAGCATGTTCTTCCATACAGTGCAGAGGAAAAAAACAGCACCTACTCAGCGGGAGTTAGCAAGGTTTCAGGTTAAGACTACACTTGCTGAGGCCTTTCTGAAATTAACAAGTAAAAGCTGAACAATTTGCTGGTGAAATTAGCCATTAAAGAAGACCTACTCTCAGCCCAGGAAGAGATAGGGCCCTCTGAGGACTCACTATTTCTAACTCGTGTGTCTTTTAACGTCTGCAGGGTCTTGGTCTATTATTTTGGCTTACTATGTGTTTGGGAATTCAAGGCAGTTTTTTGTTTTTTTTTTTAAGTGCTTCAGACACCACCAAGTGCAGGGGAGAGGAATAAATTCAAAGGTCATGTGGCAGGACCAACAATCATGTTGCACTGTGGGATTTTTCAAGATAAATGGCTGCTAGTTTTCATGAAATCAGTGCTCTCACAGTTGGTTCATTGGTTTGTTTAGAGAAATTGTGAGTCCCTCTTCCCCAGGCAGACATATCTACAGTGTTTCAGCCTTCTTATCTGCATTCTCGTCTATGCATAATTATTTCCCTGAAAAGACTAGTGGTATAAGGGAGGGAGTTGCTCATACACCATTAATCTCTGTTTTGAAAACATTATAACCAGCTCAGTAAATACTCACTAGTATGTTACTCCCCTCGACGATAAGAGAGACTGTGAAAAGGCAAAGTAAGAAAGAATTTGCTTAGAAGAAATGAAAGAACCATCTTTTCAACATAGTTCTGAAATCAGTCAGTTAGGATCCATCTAAACTCTTGGAAAATGCTTTAATTCTGAGTGAGAAAGTTCCCTGTACATTACGAATATAAGAAACCATTATATTCACCATCTCCTTTGAGAAACAGCTCCAAAAACGCAGGCCATGTTTCAATGCAAGGCAGATTGGGGTTATCTCTGTAGTAGTGGAAGAGTGAGACAGCTGTGTCTTTTGGATTTCTAACAACGTAGATAATCTGTTGAAAAAATCAATTTGTTGTTGAGTGGCATAGTGGCGTAGCCCAATTCAAAACATTTCCTAAAAAAAAGTAACAGCTAAAGTCATCTGTGTGGCTCACCACTTTTTTGGGCAGGGGGACAGCTTTTGCAGAAGATTCAACGCAGCGTTAAGTTAGCGTCTCTCAACACTTACCCTGCGTAATAGTCATCAGGGGATCTTGTTAAAGTGCGGATTTTGATTCAAGAAGTCCAGGAGGAGGCCTGGCAGCATGCCCTTGTACCAAGCTTCTAGCTGACGTTGATGCTGCCAGGCCACTTGACCGCACTTTCTAAAGGGATATGCTAAATTTGGTCTCATCTTTTTGGTGCAGACATGGGAAAAAGATAAACATTTCATTTGTAGGACAAAATTACCTTTTAGTTATCCACATAAGATAAAACTAATTTATATATAGTAAGAATTTTTACCAATTGTCTATTATTATTTATAGAAGGAATACTATTTTGGAATATCCTTTTTGTACAATTTAATCCCCCAAACAGTCAGGAATCTTGAGGTATTCTCCCAATTTCCATGAACACTGCAACTGCAGGTCAATTCAGTAAATATTTATTTGCTATCTACTGTGTACCAAGCAATGTGGAGTGTTCTCAGTCCAGAGAAGACAATGAGCCAGGTGTGGTGGCACACACCTGTAATCCCAGGGGCTCAGGAGGCTGAGGAAGGAGGATCACAAATTCAAAGCCAGCCTCAGCAACATAGTGAGATTCTATCTCAAAAAAAAAAAGTCTGGGAATGTGGCTCAGTCAGTGGTAAAGTACCTCTGGGTTAAATTCTAGAACCAAAAACTAAGCTAAATTAAACTAAACTAAAACAAAGCAAAAGAAGTCCAAAGAATCATGAGCAATACAGAAATAACTGGCTCTCTCAAAACTTAGAGACGGGTAGAGGAAATCAAAAAATTAAACATACTCTAGACAATATAATGTTGTAAGAGTTATAATACAGAGTGTGTAGAGTACATAGGACCATATAAGAGGCCCCAGGACACCAGCATAGGAAGCTGGATTTACTAGCAGCATTTTCAATCATATTCAACACTGCATGATGAGTTAGTGGTACCAGATGTTTCCCTTGCTTTTAAAATGACAAAGGGGGAGGGGCCAGAGCAGTGGCTCAGCGGTTAAGGTGCTTGCCTTGCACCCAGGTGTATGTGGGTTCAAACCCCAGCACCATGTACACAACAAAGTGTCGGAGCAATGAAGGCCACATGGAAAAGTAAATAAAATTGCTTCTTTCTTTCTCTCTCTCTCTCATTGTCCCTCTCTCTCTAAAAAAAAAATAATAAAATGACAATGGGGGGTTGGAGCAGTGGATCAGTGGTTGGAGCACTTGCCTGGAAAATGAAAGGACCTAGGGTTGAACCACAGCACCACATAGTGAACCAAATGTCGGAAAAACAAAGACCAGATGAACAAATAAATTAAAAAAAATTGATTCTCACTCTCTCCCTTGTTCTCTCTCTTAAAAGAAAAAGAAACAGTGACAATCAGGGTAGACACATTTTACTCAGATAAAAACATGTTTGCTGAGTCATTATGAATATGTAACTATCATGTTCATAGTCCAGATGCAGGTCCACACGAACAATGTCTGCTTGTCTATAATCAAGGGATGTGTAAAGGTCGCTGCGTACAGCAATGAAGAGTCACCTTTACCCTGCCCCGCCCGGTATCCTCTCTAGGTCCCAAGAAATGCTTTTTGGATTAGCCTAGCACATTAGGCTTACCTAACTGCTTGAGCAAATTCACAGAACCCCAAAGCTCAGAGAAGAGTTTTAAAAACCCATTGCCTTAACAGAAAGGCATAAAGTGGCAGAATTTTAAGCTTCATTTATTCAGTTGGACATATTCATTTTAGTAAAGAAAAGGATTTTTTTACAGCTTCTGGAGAATCCCCAAAGTTATAGGACTACATTATCTACTGGGAAAGACAGTGCAAGCCATTAGTACATACTTTGCCAGAGAGTGTAGTTTAAAGCATTAGAATTATTGGAGGAGTTTAGGGGAATATAAAAGGAAGAAAAGTACTCTGGGGGAAAATCAAATACTAAACAAAGCATCACGAAATGAGCTAGAAAGCATAAATTTTATGCCAAAGAGTTTAGAAACATATAAAAAGAAAGAAGGATAAAGAAGAAAACAGACACGGAAAATAGGATTGAGTTCTCGTAGTGGGCGTGTGGGGGAAGAAATTACTGCCTGAGAATAGCTTCTCCAACTCCCAGGCCCGAAGGAGCTAAGCCTCAGCAATGGGCCGGGGAACCTCTCCAGATGCCGGGGATGGAGGGGCTCACTTCCCATTAAGGGTCACACTGAAGGCCTGCACCTTTAGTGTGGGGGTTGAGAAGCACCCAAATCCATCTGAGCTTCAGTGGCTTTGCTAATGAAGGGCCTATGACCTACCCGTGTCCTTGTGATGTACATGAAACTCAGCTTCCTATCTAGAAGCCATTCGTTACTGCACTGCCCTGAGTTAGAGTTAGTGAAGGATGGGTGAATGAAATGTAATCAAATTATTCACCTTTGCCTGTTCTGACCAATTTGGGAGGCGGTGATAAAGTAAAGCTCTGTGACATTGTTTGTGCCTCTGGTTGACTGTACTTATTTTAATTTGTGCACAGAGTTATTGCGGTCACAGAATGACTGTAGTGGAAGATCTGAACCAAAGCAAGCACTCATCACTGCTAGGCTGCTTCTGTTTTTGTTTAGAATGTGGCTGACATTGTTTGACGAGTCTTCATTTCTGGGAACTTGTTAGAGCTATCACATGTGTCTTGTCTTTGCTTTTCGAACATTATTCTTTTTTTTTTCTGTTCAAAACAGGCTTTAAAAATGTTCCTTATATGTACATCTCTTTAAAAATTTCAATCCTAATGTCATATATTACGTTAGGCATTTTTTCTTTCCTATATAGCATTTTTCAAAAGAAATAGATAAAATAATTAAAATATAAGCATCATTTGCTCTGCCACTTCTGGGCCAAATGACAGAGTAGAAATCCAGACCCAGCTTTGTGAGACTCCCACGGCTCAGCCTTTAACACAGAACTTACTTTGCATTGCCTCTGTTTAATGTTCACTGGCAGCATGTCATAGTTCAAATGGGTGGGAATTACTCTTCTCTTGGAATACTTTTTTAGCTCTTCAAATTTTGAAATGTCTCCCAATTCAATAGGAGATGTTACAGTAATTTTTGCATTGGGAATGCTCTCGATGACTTCTGCAACCCAGTGGGTACCTTTACACAAAGATAAAATGAAATCCAATTTTAATTAAATATCACTCCTGATGCAATGAATAAAGAAAATTAGCATGTTTTAAAAGCATGAAAGGATTAATTTTATTACAAATTGTTACTATTAAACACACATTGAAATCTATTGAAACATTCGAGCTGCTGATTCATTTCATAGGTAGAATCACATTTTAAAGAGGGAAGACGTTTGAAAACTGTACTTGTTGCTTCCTTGGCTAAAAATACTCTTACTTTCTGTTTCACTCCTGAAACCTTCCATTCACAAATTCACGCGCATATTTCTGTAGGTAATTCCCACTAGTCCTGCAAGTTCTTGCAGCTTTCTCGTCCATGAACTATCTTCCCAGAACCCGCCCCCAGGACAGTTGCTCCTCCAGTCCTGTCTCCCACACTGTACCCAGCTCCTACCTCTATTAGAGCAAAACCACAGCATAGTTGCCATTGCTCATGTTCATGTTTATCTCTCCATTTCCTCCTTGCCGATAGACAGGAACCTTCTTTTGTGTACAGATACATAGTAGCTGTACAAACAAAGCATTTGAACAATGAATGTACCTGTATTCAAAAATCATGCAGACACAAGCTACTGGAAAGGATACGACATTAGCTATTTTGTTGTAGTTGCAGCTGCTATTTTGTTTCTTTCTGGTGAAGAGAACTGAACCCAGGACCTTGCATATGCTAGGAAAGTGCTCTCCCATCAAGTTGTCCAGCCCAAGAATACCAATTTACATTGACATTAAGCAAATGTGGCATATGCTCTAGTGTAGACAAAAGTAATTTGGAACACAGAAATAAAGCTTATAAGAGGGGTAGGCGTGTTTTGCTAATTTGAAAGCAATGTCCTAAAGAATTTAAATCAGACTTGTCTTCATTTATCTCACTGTAATTTCAATGAAATACTACATTAACAACATTTCAGTTGAATAAAGTTTAAACAGTGCTCTTATTTGCATTGTTTTAACATTGACTATGTTAGATTATAATGTTAATAAGTCTTAAACATTCATAATTATAGTCTTCATACAAATGTGACGCATATTGTGTGGACATTTGGATTATTTTCACAAAATATATTGATTTGTTTTGATAAAAGAGGGAATATAATTGGGACCTCCTGGCAGCTGATGCTTTAGATGTCAGGGGACGTCAACATGTAGGCACCACTATGTTTGGTGGAAGTCAATGTATGATTGCTTACATATGGTGTAAGTTAGCCACCCGCTCCAAGATCATTTAGGACTATTTTGTTTGTTTGGGGAAGTAGTGAGGATTGAGTACCGGGGAGCTCTACCACTGAGCTACATTTTCAGCCCTTTGTGTTTTTTTTTTTAATTTTGAGACAGGGTATTATTAATTTGCCGACAGTGCCTCCACATCCAGTGTCATTAGGATTATAGTTGGCTCAAAAAACATTTTAAATACCATACATTGCTCTCTGATAATGCATATATTCATAAAGCAACCTATTACATTCCAACTTTTCTGCAGTAAGTCATTCAAGTTGTCTTTCCAGCACTATTTTCCAAAATAAGATGATCTCACTGGGAGATCTGGTATTAGGTGAACTCTACATCTTCCCATAAGAAGGACCTCTTTGAGTCAGATGGTGACTCCTCTGAAAACAAACTAAAAGGGACCTTAGCTCCTGGTAGCATGAGTTCATGTTGCTGAACTCATGCTACCAGGAAAATGCCATCTCCATTTGTCCACTATTCTGGAAATAGCATCAAGTAGTTGGATGTTTTATACCTTGGCCAGCTCTCAAAGCAAAAATAGCATACAACAAATTTTGATAATTTACAGAATGATGTTATTCCTAATAACAATCCCTTCATGGATCTGCAACTCTATGTGGGAATAAACTCTGAAGTAAAATCCCTTTAGCAACAAAAATAGTTATGGTTCTTATTAGTTTAGAAGAAAAACAATTATTTATAAAGTAATCATTAAGTATAAATTGAACAAATGTTATTTTATTATTGCTATGCCTGGAGCAAAGTATGATGATAATTTTATAAGGAGCAAAGTATGATGATAACTTTATAATGTGACAGATATTGTGCTATAGATACTATGCTTATTATATATAATAACATGTATTCATGGATAAAATAGAAACAAACAGTAAAGCATTATTTTTTTAACTGATTCTTCTTCAAGGTACATTTTAAAAATCTCTAATGTCAAAATTTTCATTAGAATAAATAGTGAAAAAACTGAAAAAATAAATGCTGGGCAAAAATGATTATTATATTTATTGCTGTGTTCCTACAATAAAAAAAATGCATTAATACAAACTCACCAGATTTGGGGTAGGAAACCAGAAACACATCATCTTCTCTTGCATCAAAAGAATCCAAGGAATTAAGAAGTTCTTTTGAAGACATAGTGGAAAAGAGGATCCCCTTGAATTTATGAAGAACACTCAACTGACTCTGGGAAGACATCTTTCACCAAATCTAGCAAAAATAATTTTGTAAACGCTGACTGCACACAAGGCACAGAGCAAACGCGGTCCTTGATCTTATCCTTAGCTGAGTGGCAATGTAATCATAGAATTACGGAGCTGGTTTTCCAACCAGAGGAATCTATATATACGTAAAACATATATATATGTTTCACAGTTCTTCTCAAGAGTAATTTTTAAACCGTAACTGAGCCAAAGCCTGCTATAAAAATTATGTTATCTGAATTTTTCTGATAACATATGTAGCAAAATGTTTCCTCCAACTTGCCACAGGATAGTTTGCACACAAAGCTAGCAAGCTATTAGAATGTAATCATTCTATTAAGTTATTGCAATCAATCAAATCCTTTGACCTAAATAGGGAAAGACCATTAGTGGCTATAATAGATTACATCACTAGAGAAATGATTAGAAAAACTAGATTTAGATTTCTACTTATTAACATAGTAAAGGAAGTAGCTACTTTGCTTTTTCTTTCTTTCTTTTTTTTTTTTTTTTAAGTTCATAGTGCTGGGAATTGAATCCACAGACTTATACATGCTAGGCAAGCACTCTACCACTGACCTATACCCCCATCCTTCACATGGCATTTTAATAAGAGAGAAATAAAATGACAAAACATAATTACACTTTTTTCTAGGAATAGAAGATATATCTGTAGCTTAGGACAAAGTTTACAAGCAGTGTTTTACAGGAAACAGCATTGTAATAAGACCACCCATGCCAGAAAAGAGAGATTTTGAGATTTTATGAAAACATAGGGAAGTTATAAGTTGAAGTAAATAAAATCTTGACTGAATCATTCCTAGCTTTTGTCAGTAATAAACAATATACTTCATTCAGCTCAATAGGATAATGAAATGTCCAGTTATTTCAGTGAACCCTAGTTGGAATTTTGCTTGTCTAACCATTGAAAGAAAGAAATAAACACCACCAGAAAAATGAACATTTTAATTGAGCATGAAAAAACAAAATAAAACCTACAGGTCTACTGTGGGAGAAACAAAGAATAATAATAATAATAATAATAATAATAATAATAATAATAATAATAATAACAGAAATGGAATTTAAAAGGATCATATGTGTGTAGAAAATCCCAAAGAATCTAAAACTAGAATAAATATGTGAATTGAGTATGGCTGTTAGATTGTTAGGTCAATATACTAAAATGGATTGTATTCCTGCATTTTAACAAAAAGCAATATAAAAATAAAATTTAAATAATACTATTTATAATAAGAAAAAATCAATTCTCTAGAAATAAATTAATAAAAGAATCAAGACACTGAAAACTATAAAGTATTACAGATGCTAGTTTAAAAAGAACTAAATAAATGTAGAAATATACCATGTCCACGGAGTAGATGACAATTTTATTAAAATGTCAAAATTCTTTTCTTTGGTTTATAAAATCAACAAAGTTTGATCAAGATATAAACAGGCATTCACACACATATGTGTATAAATTGACAAACATTTATTCAAAAAATGCAAAGGCCCCAGAATAGCCAGAGATATTAAAGAAGAAAAAATTCTGTAGTACTTACTCAATTTCAATGTTTACCATACAGCAATAGTAATTAAAATTATGTGACCTGAGCCCAAGGCTGCACATATAGACCAATGGAATAGAATAAAGAGTACAGAAAATGACACACACATAAGTGGCTACTTCCTCTACAACAAGGGAAAATTCATAGAGGCAAGGATTTTTTAAATGAATAGTACTTATTCAATTGGATCGCTGAGGGGAGTTCAATGAATCCACCTTATATCACATAAGGAGAAAAAAGACGGATTGCAGAAAACTGAATTTTAAAAATAAAAGGTTTCTAGAAGGGAACATGGGGAAATATCTTCTGAATCTTTGGGAAAGCAAAGATTTCTTTAAAATTATTAAAAAAATCCCTACTAACCATTAAAAATTATAATTGGATTTCATTAAGAACCTCCTGATTAAAAGTCTTCATTAAGAGTAAAGAACAAGCCAAAGAATGGCCTGCAAATATTATAGTACATATATTAAATACTGTGTTTATTTCTGAATTTTAAAAAAAGAGAGAGGGACAGTGAGAGAGACAGAATGAGAGAGTCACTTTTATTTAGTTTTTCATGTGGCTTTTGTTGCTCTGACACTTGGTTGTGTACGTGGTGCTGGGGTTTGAACTCACATCCTTGCACATGCCAGGCAAACGCTGCAACTGCTGAGCCACCGCTCCAGCCCCATATTTCTGACTCTTTAAAGAACTCCTATTAATAAAAATGAAAAAAAATCAAACAACAGAAAAACAGCAAAAGATGTGAATAGCCTTTGAAAAGATAGCCAGCTCTTTGAAGGTTATGTAATCAAAAAAATAAAGAGCCAGAAAGTATGAAGATGAATGAACAGAGACTCAGAAAAATGCCATTAAGAGCACCAAATACACGTAAGGGGAGTACCAGAAGAAGAGGAGAGAGAGAGAGAGGAAAAAAATTTGAAGAAACAATGGCTGAAAATCTGCCAAATTTGATGAAAAACATTCAGTTATACACCCAAAAAGTTCAAAAAAATACTCTAAGTAAAAAAAGCATAAAGTGATCCACACAGATTCACCACAGAAAAATGCTCAAAGATGAATACAAAGAGAAAAATCTTAAAAGTGGTAAGTGAAAATGGACACTTATATACTAAGGAGCCCCACTATCTATTCACAGCTGACCATTCACAGGAAAGAATGGTGACCAGAAGGCACCAGCATGACAGATTCAAAGTACTGAAAGAGTCTTCATTCCAGAAAAGCTGTATTCAAAAGTGAAGAAGAAATGAAGGGGTTCCCAGATTAACAACAAGTAAGAGAATTAATTAGTAGCAGATCCACCTCATGAGAAATCTAAAGTAAATTCCTCAGGCTGAAGATAAGTATCCAGACAGAAATTCAAATACAGGTAAAACCAACCAACCAACCTACCAACCAACCAAAGAATATCTTGAAAGATAATTAAAAATTATAAAAGATATAAATACATACATACTGTATTTCCTTTATTCTCCTAACTAAATTTTAAAACTTATACAAATAATATACTATTAAATGTAGCATACAGAAATGTAATATATTTGGCAGCACCAGACCAAAGGAAGTAGATGCAAGAAAAAAACTGGAATAAGGAAATAACCCCAGATAGTAACTTGAATCCAAAAGAAGAGATAAAGAGAAAAGGAAATGGTGAATTACAAGGTTAATATAATGCACTCTGTAAATATATACCAGCTCACATTTCCTCTCTCAATTTCTTTAGAGGTATAAGGTTATGTAAAACAATAATTTTTAAAATATATTTTTGGATTTTAATATATACAAATGTACTATGTACAACAGTACTAACATAAAAATGCAGAAGTAATAGAGCTAGATAGGAGTAATGCTTCTCTATCTCATTAGGATTAATAGTATAAATCTGAAATAGATTCTGATAAGATGTGTATGTTAGGCCATAGAATTCTAATAAGAAAATAAAAACAAAGTGAAAAATAACTAAAGAAATTTCAACAATAAAAGATAAAATATTAATGCAAAAGAAAACAAAAAGGAACAGATAAACAAAAAGACATGAGACATACAGAAGAAATAGAATACAGTAAAATAAGTGAATAGATTGAATTTGTACGAAATATTTTCCCACAAGTACAACACAAGGACCAAACAACTTCAGTGGTAGATGCTATCATATGTTTGAAGAATTGATGCCATTCTTTCACAAACTCTTCCAAAAAACAGAAGAGGTAGGAACATTTCCCAACCCATTCTATGAGACTAGATAATCCTGATAATAAGAAAGGTCACACATTGCATACTAAATACAAAAAGATTCAGTGGAATACTACCCGACCAAACCCAGCAACATATATAAAGAATTATACCCATGACTAAACAACAAAATTTAAGACCTGAAAACTAATTAATGTTATACACTAGTTAAAAATAATGACAAAGATGGCATGACCATCTCAATGGATGCAGAAAAACATCTGAAAAATCAATCACACCTTCAAGAGAAAAACACTCAACACGCTAGGAACAGAAGGAAATTTCTCAGTCTGATAAATGTCACCACAATTAATCAACAGCCAAATAGCACACATCATGGTAAAAGAATGTTTTTTTTCATAAAGATACGAACAAGATAAGAGCGTCTGCTCTCATCATTTCTAGTAAATGTTGCAGTGAGTTTATTGCCACAATAATTAGGCAAGCCGATGGGAAAAAAATTATCCACACTGAAAAGGGAAAAAGTAAAACTAGTTTCACTATGGATAATATAATCTTTTATCTAGAAAATACTGAAGAATCAATTAAGAACTATTAGAACTAATAGTTCAGCAGGTTTGCAGGATAAAGATTAACAAATGAAAAACAATCCTGTCTCTATACACTAACAAACAAGCATGTTTTAGGACAAGTCCACTTACGATATTATCAAAAGAGCAAAATAATTAAGACCAAAATGAGCAAAACTTACATTCTGAAAACTATACCACGTTGTTGAAAGAACTAAAGAAGATCCAAATAAAACGAAAGAGATTCCATCTGTTCGTGATTCGGAAGTTCTGCTCTTATTAAAATGGCAAAACTCTCCAAAGTAACTTACAGATTGAATGCAATCTCTATTAAAATTCCAACTGAATTCTGTAAAGAAATTGATAACTTGATCTTGTAATTCATACGGAAATTCAAGACCTAAAATAGCCAGAAGACCCTCAATAGGAAGTTGGAGGACTCTTTCACTTGCCAATTTCAAAATATCCTACAAAGCTAGCATCCTCAAGGAGAGGCGTACGTAGAATCCAGAAATCAACTATCTATTTATGATCCCTTGATTTTTTTTTTTTTAGCAATCCCAACACAATCCAAGGACAAAAGAATGATAATTTCCACAAATGCTGCTGGGACAACCAATTATCAACTTATTAAAGAATAAAGTTGGATCCCTTCCTCATACAATATCCAAAAATTAACTAAAGGCTTAAACACAAAAGCTAATCTTATGAAATTCTTTGGAGAAAACATAGGAGTACATCTTCAGGATCTTAAGCTAGACAAAATCGTCTTAGACATGACACCTGAAGCACTCAGAAAAGAAAACAAGAGTCAGGATTCCCTGAAAAAAAAAAATTCTGCTTCAAACAATGCCAACAACAAAGTGAAGATGCAGCCATCAGCATGGGAGAAAATATTCGCAAATTGTGTATCTGATAGGGGGTTTGTGTTAGGAATAAGTAAAGAATAGTTTGAACTCAATAATAAATAAAAACACAATTGGAAAATGGTCAAGGTATGTGAGGGTTGAGGACCCTGATGGGTGTGGGTACTGAGATAGTACCAGCCTTAGAATGGGAGAAAAGGTGGATGCAGGCAGTGAAGGGTAAAGGATGATCAACAGCAGCCACACAGGGGAATTCCTCCCTCCCTCTCCTGCCCACAACCCCCCTGGACCAGGAAGAGCAGACTCCCCACCTTCATCTCCCTGACTGGGCTTCAATATGGAAAAACTCTGACTTCAAAGCCAGCCTTGAGATGCTACCAAAAAAAAAAAAAAAACAACAACAACAAAAAAAAAAAAAAAACCCCAAAAACAAACACATACACACATATTGGGGGGATATTAAGGAAATTTAAAAATCTACTTTCAAAATAATTTTAATTACTAGGGTATCTTCAGTATCTTAGTGCACAATTCACTTTCAATGTCAAATGGGGAAAATGATCTTTTATTTACTTTGTAACCCTTCTTTTCCTTGCCTCCAGAAGTACTGGGATGATGAAGGTTGTGTGCTTAGGAGTGCGAAGGAGGATGCCGGACATGGTGGCCAACACCTGTAATCCCCCCAAGTGGGAGGAGATGTGGAGGAAGAGAGCAGAATGCAAGCCCCATCGGTGAGGCAGAAGCCCAATGCAGCAGAAGTTAAGAGGAAGGAAATCACATTTGATGGGCAAATCAGTAACGGCTCCTGGGGAAGGGGGTCTGTGACCAGGGAATTGAAGGTGTAGAGGCCTTTCACAGAAAAAGTGTGGGTGGGATTTAATTTCTGAAGACTGGGAAGGCAGGAGAGAGATTTTAGGCCTAGAGGACAGTGAATGAGAAATTCAGCTACTATCATTTTGGTTGAAGATACGATAGGAGCAGCAGAAGATCAAGTTAGAGAGTCAGACTTGAGCTGAGAACACCCAAGGGAGAGTTTGAGGGCACGGTTTGTTCTCAACCTAGGATCCCAAAATCTCATCCTTATGTAGATAATTTTGTTGATCAACTTTTCAACACTTTAACCAAAATATCCGATAAGAATAGAGGAGGAAAAGTCTCTTTTGGAACATGGTTTCAGAGGCTTAATCTTTGGCAGGCCAACTTCATTGCTCTGGACCCAAGTCGAGGCAGAACATCATTGTGGAAGGGTGTGGTGGAGGAACACTTTTCATTCTTGGTGGCCAGGAAGAAGAGAGAAAATGAACCCTTCCAGGACACGCCACCAGTGACACACCTCCTTCAACCTGTCTATGGTTACCTCACAAGTCCTTTCAAATTAGGGTGGACTGATTCGAATACAGATCTACAATCCAATCATTTCTCCTTCGAAGATTCCTGCATTACCACAGGAGTCTTTGGGGGACACAGCATGCCCAAACCATAATAACCTAACTAAGCGCAGGGTGCTGTGTGTAAAACAGACACATTGTTTTCACATTAAACACATAGAAAGGGTTTTCACTTTTATGTTCATCAAATACCTGAGATTAATAACTTAAAAGGGGTGAAGGTTTATTTTGGCTCAGGATTGGAGAGGTTTCAGTCTGTGGTTTCTTGTCCCTGTGGTACATCATGGTGGGAGCACCTGGTGAAAGAGGCTGGTTCCCCTCACGGAGACCAGGAAGCAATGAGAGAGAGGAAGGGCCAGCGTGCCAGGGTCCCTTTCAAGGACTCATCCCTGGTGACCTAACTTCTTCCACTAGGTCCCCCCTCCTAAGGGCTCCACCACCTGCCAACAGCATCACCAGCTGATGACCCAGCCTTCGATATGAGAGCCTTTTGGGGACACTTCAGATCCTAACTACGGCAACTCCCATAAGCAGGCTTTCATTCTCGGAGGTGTGAAAAAGAGACAGTGATAAAGAAATTATTTCTCCACTGTAAGAGAAACAATAGTGGGGCTGGAGCGGTGGCTCGGCAGTTGCGGACTGCCTTGCATACAGGAGTCTACAGGTTCGAACCCCAGAACCACGTACACAAAAAAGTGTTGGAGCAATGAAGACCACATGAAAAACTGAATAAAACTGATTATCTCTTCCTCTCCCTCTCTCTCACTGTCCCTCTCTCTTAAAAAAAAAAAAGAAAGAAAACAATAGCATAAGCATAACCACAAAAATCACAAATTACACATGGTTCCAATAGGAAGTAATAGGGAGTGTTGGTGCCTGTGGGAAACTGGAGACTCATCTATGGCGAACCGATGATACTCCACAGATAACTGCTTCCTGGAAACCTGGGCCTAGTGTTTACAAATCTTTAAAGTGTTCATGAGAAATAACAGAAATTCGGATTTTGATATAAAATTCCTTGGTTGTTTTCTAATGGCTAAAAATTGTTTTAAATCTGAGGAAGCCAAACAAAATACATATCTCATCTGAATTAGAACCATAGGCTGCTCATCTGCAGCCCTTTCCTACATCATTAAAGTTTTTCTAAAAGAAGAATAACACATTAAGGATTTACTTTGGGAACGTTATTGAGGGGGTCTTGCATAGAATAAAGTTGGCCAACTGATTAGGAAAAACAAAATTCTTGGCTTGAACTGCCTAGGTAGCTGAGGAAATGGAAAGGTGTTTTCAAGTACAGGACTGTTTAAGAAAAAACATACCTGAGATTTGGTAGCAGGATATGGGCTGTGAGGGAAAAAATGCAAAATATAAAATGCAGAGATTTTTTACAGAAATAATCAACTCCAGGAAAGTGCAACCTTGACTTTGAGGTCAGGATAAAACAAACACCAGAGCAGAAGCTGTTTAGCAACATGAACACTCACTGGTGGAGATCTTGAGAAAGTGTCACAGTGACACAAAAAACAAGTCAGATGGAGTATACGTACCGGTACGCATGCATTTTTTCATAAGTTGATGTTCCTTTTGGAACCCTCTCTTTTTTTAAAATTTTGTTGAGGAGTTATGTTTGCTACGGGAGCTTCGATACTGTGACATCATCCTCATTGCTGGAGCAGATTCTCAGCTGAGCGGATATTGCCAGGGCTAAAATGCAGTACTGGTCAGTGGAAACTTGTTTGTTGACCTCATGTTTTATTTTTCTCTCGTCTCGCTAGGTATTTTCTTACCCTTGATGTAAGTTGAGGGAGACTCTGGCAGAGGTGGAGTAGCAGGGAACAGCTTACTAATGTCCACCCTGAAACTACCTTAAAGAACAGGATAAAATGTAAGAAGCAATGATTTTAAGACACTGGACATCAGGTGATGATTGCTCACTCATCTCAGTACTACCATGTACTTCGTAGGTGACTAAAACTATACCACTAAATGTAATTGGCTACAATTAAGAAGGCTGACCCTACTAAATTCTGAGCACAATATCTAGCACTCTCACAGCTGCTAGATGGTTGGTAAAACATACCACCATTTGTGAAACAGTTTGGTGGTTTTTTGAAAAGTTAAACTTACTCTCACTCCATGATCCAGCCCTTTCACTCTGAGATATTTGAGAAATAAATTTCTTTTTTTTATTAGAAGTATATAGAGATACAATTGAGGGGGAAACATTATCAAACCATCAGTAACCAATGTATATATACTTTGTTATCCAGGGGTAATGCCAAAACATGGATGACCACCTTGGGTTTCACCTGTTGCTGTTTCCCCCAGAAGAACTCTTGCATTAAATGGGTAGCTCGTGGAGGAATGACATCGGCTTCTGGGATGGTTCCCCCATATTCCCACTCTCCAGTCTCCTAGGAGTTCTTCATACACCCTCCCCACACCCCATCCCCCTCCCTACGCCTCCAAATAACCTAGGGAGCCATCCCCCTATTGCGTTGAGAATCATACAATTTGAAATTATGTTATTTTATTATGTCATTTAACCTACTGCTTCCCCACGTATTCTAGCTTCCACAGATGAGAGATACCATTCGGCCCTTGAGTCTCTGAAATTGGGATACTTCACTTAGCATAATTCTTTCCATTTGGCTGCAAAAGCCATAATATCGTCTTCTCTAATGGCCGAGTAATATTCCATTGTATATATGTACCAAAGTTTTTGAATCCACTTGTTGAGTGAGGGGCATCTGGGTTGGTTCCATAGTCTAGCTATAGTAAATTGAGCTGCTATAAACATTGATGAAGCCACATCACTATAATATGCTGATTCTAACTCTTTTGGGAACATCCCCAGGAGTGGGATAGTTGGGTCATAAGGTGGTTCCATCCTTAATTTTTTGAGGGAGAAATAAACTTCTATGCATATGAATGCACACAGCAAATTTCTGTGATAGCCAAAAACTGGAAGAAAAAAAAAACCATCAACGAGCAAATTTATAACATACCTCATGTTTTATTTTTCTCTCCCATTCACCCATAAAAAGGACCAACCAGTTGATACATTCAAAACCAAAAGGCTAAGGTTGCATATGGTATGGTTTTACTTATATGAAATTCTAAAGCTCTATGAAAGAATGCAGATCATTAGTTTCTGGGGGGTAGGAGGGTGGTGGACTTGGGCAGAAAGGAACGATGTTAGGAGACAGGAGGAAATCTTTCGGGTGTGACAGTATTGTTAGGTTGACTGTGGTCATGAATTCACAGGTGTGCATAGATGTCAATTGTGGGCTTCAAATATGTATAATTTATACCAACCATACCTGAATGAGGCTACGGAAATATTTAAACACACAGAACCCCACATTCAAAAGGTCACTGGAACATTCTGTGCTAATGTTGCTATTTATCATATGTGCATTCAAAACTGTTACTAAAATTATCTTATGAAACTCTTATTTTTACAATTTGTAAGAAGCCTTTTAATTAGTAATTTCATTCATAGCTTTTTCATTAATGTAAAAAAAAAAAACCCTGGTAGGAATATCATGTAATTATTTTGGTATTTTTTTGCTGCAGTAATTTTTTATTTCTCTTCTCAGGGTCCATGCCTTTATTTTTCCACCCTCGGTGACTGCCATTTCCTCTTCTCCTGCTACGGTCATTTCAGTGTGTCATTTCCTTCTAACAATAAAAATGTACTCTATCGAAAGGCAAAGTGAACAAAGCATTCATTATTGACTTTAAATATCAGGGCTTTATCTCCCAGCTATTGATTCAGGGACACGCGCTATGCATATGAGACACAATCTGGGAAACTATTTTATACCTAGACTGTGGGTGTTTTCCTTTAGCTTGGAAGATTAATTGCATTTCTTCCTTTCAGTCTCACGCATTTTGGTCCTCAGCTACCAAGGATCTTGGCTATGCAAAAGTGCATTGGAGCTACTGGTTTGGGGGAGTTAGGAGACTTGCCGATCAAGTAGGTCTTGCTTTGTTACTCCAACTTATTTTGTACAAAAGTGCTCATGTGCACATGTGAATTCTCAATGGTTGCTAAAAAGCAGCACTTACATGAGGAGGAATCACGATCAAATGAAGAAGAAAAGATGCAAACATTCTTCTCTTGAACCTTCATGGAGACCTACAAAAAGGGAAGATGGAGGGGGTGGAGCAGTGGCTCAGCAGTTAGATAACGGGCTTACCTGGCATGTATGAGAATCAAGTTCGAACCCCGCACCCTGTACACAAATGGGTGTTGGAGAAAACAGAACCAGATGAAAAATAAATAAAAAATAATTCTATCTTTCTCTATCTCCCTAAAAAAAAAAGAAAGAAAAGTGAAGATGGAGCCAGGAACGGTGGCCCACACCTGTAATCCCGGGTTACTCAGGAGGCCAAGGCAGGAGGAACATAATTTTGAGGCAGGCCTCAGCAATTTAGCAAGATCCTATTTCAAAATTTAAAAATTTAAAAAGGGCAGCCTCCTCAGTAGCTAGGATTATAGTTGTGTGCACCACACCCAACAAAAACTGTAAATATTTTTTTATAAAAATGCTCAAAGTAAAAATTTTGCATTTTATTAATTTTAAATCTATAAGTAGATTTTGAATATATTTATGAGATTCTGTATGCTGATTTTAGATATATGTAGCACACACACAGACATACACACACACACACACACACACACACACAGAGACAGACTGTAGTTAAAAAAATGTAAAAATTCAAGGGGAGAACCATAAAAAAATGAAATGCTTGATTTCATCAAAATTAGAACTGCTTTTCAAAAGACACTGTAAAGAGGGGTTGGAGTGGTGGCTCAGTGGTTAAATTCTTGCCTGGCATGCGCAAAGACCTGGGTTCAAGCCCCAGCATCATATACACAACAAAGCGTTGGAGAAACAAAACCAGATGAAAAATAAATACATAAATTTGACTCTCTCTCTCCCTCGCTCTCTCTCCCCCCTTCTTCCCTCCCTCTATCTGAAAAAAAATACTGTAGGGGCTCTAGCGGTGGCTCAGCAGTTTGAGCTTGCCTGGCAAGTGCGAGGACTCGAGTTCAAATCTCAGCACCACATACACAACCATGTGTCTGAGGAATGAAAGTCACATGAAAAACTAAATAAAGATTGCTTCTCTCTCTCTCTCTCTCTCTCTCTCCTTCCCCCTCTTTCTTTTAAAAATAATACTGTAAAGAAAATGAAAAGACAAGGCACAAATGAAGAAAATATTTACGATCCGTGCATCTGAGTAAATACTTTTTAACTCAATAATAAAGGACAAATAACTGGGCAACCCCTTTGAAAAGAGGCATCACTACATATGACATTTAAATGGTACATGAACAGGATAAAGATGAAGAAAGTAGAATAGTTACAGATGAAAGATGATCAAAAGAGTCATAACATGGGCTGGAGCGGTGGCACAGTGGTTTCGGTGCTTGCCTGGCAAGCACGAGGACCCAGGTTCAAACCCCAGCACCACGTACACAACTAAGTGTTGGAGCAACGAGGGCCACGTGAAAAACTGAATAAAGTTGTTTCTTTCTCTGTCTCTCTCACTGTCCCCCTCTCTTAAAAAAACAAAAGAGTCATAACAAATATGAAGTGTAATCCTAGATCAGATCCCAGAACAGAAAATTCTATTAACATTAATGCGATAATTGAATAAAGTCTGAATATGAACTGCATATTAGACAGTAACATATCAGTGTTAAGTTTCCAGCATTATTACTATACTGTGTTTATGTAGGGCAATGTTATTATTGTCAGGATGTAAACACTGAGGTATTTGGGAGTAAAGAATTATGGTATCTGTTAACTTACTAATGTTTCAGCTACAATAACAGCAACAACAATTAGAAAAAGAAAAGAACAGAAAGAAAGAGAAAATATTGTAAACATTAACTATAGTTGATTCTGAGTAAATGTGGTGGGTATAGAAGTTGTATTTTTGTTACTTCTCAAAATTAATAGTTCTTTTAAAGTTTTAAAATAATCAAACGAATCTTCTCATGGCTATTTCTCAATCACCAAGCCTAAGAAGGAAAGCCAAAGTGAGGAAGAGGGGAAAGAGGGGAATTTTCCATAGCTCCTGGAACATGGATTAATAAATCTGGATGGTTAGCAGCTCAGAAAGTAAGACAAGAATGCAGGCTGGGTGGCATGTGGGCATGGGGGCCGTTGTGATGGTAAAGGAAGGAGGTCTGTTTTCCACAGCTCTGCTCCTGCTCCGCCACTTTGTCTCCCTGCTTCTAGTGCTGTGGACCTCCTCTCGCAAAGTTGGAAACATTGGAAAATCCAATTATATTAACAAAGGGTGTTGGTGGTGGTAGACTTTAGTCCAGAATGCCATCTGCAAGATTGAGACTATATATCAGAGTCACTGCCAGGTCACTCTGGTGTGGGAGACCTCAAGAAGGAAGACAAAGAAAGGAGGGACGTGTGTGAGTAAAAGGGGAAGAAAGAAGAGGGCAAAGGACAGAAGTAGGATGCACAGAGTGTGAGACGCAGGTGTCCCCAGCACTACTTCAGCAGCCCCTTAAGGACACTGACTGCTTCTGTAACTACCTGTCCTGGAAATCTCAATCCGGAGGATCCCCTAAAATCCAGGACCTGAAATCCAGGATCTGGCCACTTCATTGAGGAAATGCTTAATTTGTTTCCAAGTCCAAGAAATTTGAACCGATGATCTAGGCAAGGACTCACTACTCTAGAGTTTTTACAGTTCTTTGATCTGGTTTTCCAGTGTGTCTCACGTCTCGCTTTATTTCCACTTGTATACATGCTTTATTTCACTTGCTAAATTGTAAGCCTCATAAAGGCTGAGTACCGGACACTGCCAATGTTTTTATTCCTTACCGAGTTCAGTATTATGCCTAACAGTTCATGCCCAATAAATACTTCTTGAGGAATAAAAATTTGAAGAAAACAGGCTATCAATATTTTCAGTCCACATGTTGTGTGTTAGAGCCCCCTAGTATACCAAGACATCCGTCCAAAGCAACCCAAGTTAAGAAGAAATGGTCAAGGGAATGAGGTCTGACTCACTCCTGTAATTCAACGTCCTTTTCTTTTCTTACAGCCCTGGTTTATTCTTCGGAGGGTGAAGACCACAATCAGGATATTAGAACCCTCGTTCTCCCTAACCGCAGCACTTAGTTGTACTTCAGCCGCCTTCCAAGACACCTTTTCAACACCCCCAATCATGGAAGATAAAAGCATCTCAGTGATTCTAAGATACACCCTTTCCCTGTTTTAATGTTGCTGAGATCAAGCCCCACTTCACAGTTGAGGCTGTCACTACAGCGCCTAGCTGTGCAGAAGCCAGAGCGTGACTGTCATTTCCCACACAAGCACTGTAGTTACAGCACGTTTCAGTCTCACGTTGCTCAGTTGTAGACACTTGTTTGTGTCATTTCTGTTGAATTTTACTGTCATTTCAATATGCTTAAAAAGAGATGCAACATTAAAAATTATATATATATATGTGTGTGCATATGTACATATATATAAAGACAGTAATAATATGGAATTAAAACATGAAGATTTTACTTACCAAAGGGAAGGAAAATCATGCAAAGAGATATAAAACAGTGTAATATGTTATTTTTTGAATGAAGACATTTCCAAACTATATTACAAAAACACCAATCAAATTTTCTATAAGACCCAGAAAGAGAAGATATCCAGAAATATATAGAGGTGGTTTATAATCTGTTACTGAGATTTATTCAGAATGATTGCTTATCACATGCCAATCAATGCAACCAAAGGCATGAACGTTTGTAAGGGCCCCTCTGAATAGAGTTTAAAAAATTTCAAGTAGTGAGTATCTGATGCAATCTATTAATTCATTGTGTAAGATATTAAGATGTCAATTTGCCAGCACTTTCCTGATAATTTTGGATGGAAGCTTTCATTTTAGTGATACATGATTCATTTGAGGAATAAAATAAAAGCGGTAAAATTCAGGTAGAAACAATCCTCAAAGTTAAATTGACAATGTTAAAAAGACCAAGATCATGAGCACAAGTTACAGAAATAATATGCACAATTACTGATGACTGAAAACTGTCTCCTGATATTTAATTTTAAGCTGCAACATGACATGTAAGAATAAGATCTTCTCCCAAAATTATTTGGAATTCATATTCAAGAACTTCATATAAGCCATACAGTAGTTTCATTTTCTATGCATTTCATATCCGTGTAAATTAACAGAGGAGATGCTACTGGAAAGTTATGGCAAATTAGAGTGTCTTGGCAATTCTTGATCCTTTGTTTCCCCATAAATATAAATTAAGTTACTCAACAAACTCTATAGGTCTAGATCAATTTTAGCAACAATGATATCTTTCAGATACTGAATCTTTCTGTCTGTGAATATATGGCACCTCTATGGATTAAAATTTCATTGTTTTTTGTTGCTACTGTAGTTTCATTTTTTAAATTTCGTTTCTAGCTGTTTATTACTACTAATATAAAAAGAAATTGGCTTTCACATGTTAGTCTTATATCTGGTAACCTTGCTGAATTTGTATATTATATTACAAATTTGTCAACTTTGCTAAAGGTGAATTTACAGATAATTTTGGGTTTTTTGTCATCTTCATAAAGAAGAATTTTTGGTTTTCTCCACTCCAATATTTCACATTTTTATTTTAAAAAATGTTTTAAATTTTTTTTTTATTATACCATTTAGATTGTCAGGGGCAGTGTCAAATGACACATCCCACTCTTATACTATGCTTTAAATGTGTCACCCAAAAACATGTGTTGAAACGTTAATTTGCAATACAACAGTCTAGAGAGGTGGGGACTAATGGGAGGTTTTAGGGTAATAGGAGGGCTCCACTCTCACAAATAGAGTAATACCAATTATATCAGGGTTTGAGGTTATGAGTTAGGACTCTGTTCTCTCTTTCCCTTTCCTTATGGGATGATGCAGCAAGCAGGTGATTACCAGATTCTGGCCCCTTGATCTTGGACTTTCCGGCCGCCAGAATCATGAGCCAAGAAATTTCTGTTCATTGTAAATTACCCAGTCTCTGGCATTCTGTTATAATAGAACAAGATGGACTGACACCTTCTCCTTTGATTTTAAAAGTATGTTATAATGTTTCAGTACTAAGAATGATGTTTGCTGCATAGACATCTTTAAAAAATTATCATTATCAAGTTCAGATAGTCATCTTCTGTTATTGTATTAGTCCATATTCTGTTGCTGTAATGAAATATCTGAGAAAAGAAGTTCATTTGTCTCACGTCTTCAGAGGCTGAAAGTCCAAGATCAGGTGGTCTCAATGGCCCAGCTTCTGACAAGGGCATTCCAGCCACATCCCAGCGTGGGAGCTGGCATCATGGTGGAAGCACATGTGAGAAGGAGAGAGTAACCCCAGGGTGAGACAGGAAGCGAGATTCAGGGCCAGCCCAGCTCTTTGCATGATGCACTGCTCTTCTGGGAATTTACTGAGGTTCTTAGAGAACGACATTGGTTTCTTCCGAGGGTGCGCCTCAAAGGCCTTAATCATATGCCACTAGGCCCCATGTCTTAACACTTCCACTGCCTCAACACCAGGGACCCAGCATCCAGCACACACACCTTTAGAGTCAATAATTGTTAAGCTGATAAGATTTGTTGTTGTTGTTGTTCATTTTTGGTACTGGGGATTAACCCAAGGGCACTTAACCACTGAGCTGCATACCCAGCCTTTTATTTTATTTTGAGACAGGGTCTCACTAAGTTGCTTAGAGCCTCTTCAAGTTTCTTTCTTTCTTTCTTTCCTTTTTTTTTTTTTTTAAGTGAGAAGGACAGTGTGTGTGTGTGTGTGTGTGTGTGTGAGAGAGAGAGAGAGAGAGAGAATCTTTTTATTGAGTTTTTCACATGGCTTTTGTTGCTCTGACACTTAGTTGTGTATATTGGTGCTGGGGTTTGAACCCGTGTACTCGCACATGCCAGGCAAACTCTGTAACTGTGGAGCCACTGCTCCAGCCCCTCTTCAAGTTTCTAAGGCTAGCTTTGAACTTGTGACCCTCCTGCCTCAGCCTCACAAGTCACTGGGATTCCAGGCGTGTACCACAGCACCTGGGCAGCTGATAAGGTTTTTAAAAAATCATCAATAATTGTCAGATTTCCCATATGGTTTTTCTTCATCTAAAAATACAAGAAAAATTTCCTTAATCTGGTTAATGTGATTAATTATGTTAATGTGATTAATTATATTAATATGTTCTTTAATATTGAAACCTCCTTCTATCCTGGAATAAATCCAACTTATTCAATCATCAGAAATATTTTCACAGTTCTAAAACTGTTCTTAGTAGTCCAGCTTCAAAATATATTAAATAAATTTAGGGTTAACTCTTTTTGACAAATCCATCACATAGGTGGGACATTTGTCTTTTAATGGGAGACTTTGGTACATTTAAGTTCATAGAGATTGCAGGTATGTTTGGTCTCCATTTCACTAAGTGGACGATCCACTGCTTCCTGCAAACCTTGGTCTTCCGCCTTTGCTTGTGTTCCTAGACTCTTTCCCCACCCACCTCACCTCTCCCATCCCTCCACACATCATAAACTACTCTTCCTTTTTTAAGGTCCAGTCTAAATTGCACATTGTCTCTAACAGATCCCTGATTTTAGAGGGGGAAGAAATCATCCTTTACATTTCTATAATAGCTTATCTTTTTCTCTCCAAGAAGAAAGCAACTGAAAGTAGAAGAGGAAATAAAGTTCAGAGTAGACATCAGTAACTTGAGATTTTAAAAACAGAAAAAGTTTGCAGGGTTTTTTTGGCAAAGAATAAAATAATAAATCTTTAGCAAGACAGATCATGAATGAAGTACAAAGACATAAAATACAGACTCAGAAATAAAACAGAAGTCATTGTGGACCTTAGAGAAAAGAAAAGGATAAAAATAGGATATTATCAACAATTTTATATTAGGAAATTGGACAAATTACACAAAATAGTACTAATTTATGGAAAAACTGAATAGATCTATAACAAGGAAAGATATTTCAATTTGTAATTAAACGTCTTCCAATAAAAGAAAACCAAGGACCAGCTAGTTTTCCTAATGAATTACATCAGTGATTTACTGAAGAATTAATACAAATTCCACACAGACTCTTTCAGAAAGTAAAAGAAACACTTCCCAATCTATTCTAGGAAGTCAGTTTTACCCTGATCCTAAAGTTAAAGAAATCACAAGGAAAGAAAATTACAGAGTGATATATCTCCTAAGTATAGACAAAAAAAAAATCCTTAAAAATTAGCAAACAAAAACTCTGCAACACACAAATCATACACTACGAGAAAGTCAGGTTTCTCACGCGAATGCAAGATTAGTTTAATATCTTCACATCAATTTATTTAAGGACAAATCATTCATGATAACAACTCTCAACAAAGTAGGAATAGAAACCAAATTCTTCATTCCGATAAACAGCATCTACCAAAACCACAAAACTAAACAAAAAAGCAAACAAAAATCCCCCCCAAAAAACCCTACAGCTAGCATTATGTTCATCTTGAAACACGCAATGGTTCTGCCTAATGCCAGAAACAAGATAAAGATGTCTTTTTCCAACATTTCTATTACTTAGAGCAGAGGACCGCCTGGAGTCTGGACAAATCCACAGGTGCAGAAATGGTCTTCCCCACGCTTAACCCAAGGGCACCAACCATTGTGATGGGAACAGATTGATTAAATTGGTCCTAAGAAGCACAAAGAACTGCTTCCAGTCCAGCGTGTAGGAAGGCTGTGAGTCACCTTGTCATCCCTCCACCTTCCTGTGGGAAAAATGCTGAGCAAAGCGAAGATTCAACTACTCTCTTGAAATCCACAGTGAGGTCACAGGGAGCACTGCTGCCCAACTGGAGAAACAGAAAGGCAGAAACGGAGAATCACAACGGGACTGGCAGCAATCTGTCCATGCAAGCTGCTGTGGAAACTGGCTCCAGGAAGGACAATCTGGATGTTATCTGATGAACGGCTGGGGCTCAGGGTGGATAATTCTGAGTTCAAAACTGCAGTGGCCTCTAGACGTAGGGAAGTCTCAACATTTTCGTGCATTTTACTTCCAAGAACTTTACTTGGTCCTCAGAGTGAATATTAGGGGAAATCCTCTCATGCTTCCGGAGGGGGGAGAAAAAGGAACCACTTTGTCACAGGCCAGGGCATTCTGCTCTGCTTAGCAAAGTCTGCACCCAGGGTAAAGAATGTCACCACAGCCAAATCCACGGGGCTTTCTCAGAGCCTGAATGGACTGGCAGAGGGAAATGCCCATCTCCAGACTACTGCAGCCTCCAGGTGGCAGAAAGGAAGCACACAGCTCCCACCCACTGTAGTCATCCTGTCTCTGTTTTTCTTTTTGTTTTTTAAAGAGAGAAGGATAGTGAGAGAGAGAAAAACAGAGAGAGAGAGAGAGAGAGAATCAATTTTTACTGAGTTTTTCACATGGCTTTCGTTGCTCTGACACCTAGTTGTGTAGGTGGGTGCTGGGGTTTGAACCTGTGTACTTGCCCATGTGGGGCAAGCACCGTAACCACTGAGCCACCGCTCCAGCCCTCCGTCTCCATTTTTTTAGGGGAAAAAACTGAGAAGCATCTGTGAGGCTCCACTCAAAGGTGCTTGCTCTCTATAAGATCATACCTAATTGCAGGACTGTAGAAAGTTCCCCTTCCTCCACACCCAGACCACATCAGTAAAGTCCAACACACAGAAGATTCTGTTACCAGTACCTCCCAGCCCACTATCAAGAAAAAATTCCTAAATAGAACAGAATTCAGATTGCAATACAAAGCAAGCTTTTAAGTCAGACGCAGATATGGCAGGGATGTTGGAATTATTTACCAGGAATTAAAACAACTCTGACTAATATGTAAAAGCAGACATGAATAAAAGATAAAGTGGAGTGCATGGAAGAGATGGGCAATGAGGGCTGGAGGGGTGGCTCGGCTGTTAAGGCACTTGCCCAGCATGAGCGAGAACACAGGTTCAAACCCCAGCACCCACCTACACAACTAGGTGTCAGAGCAACGAAAACCATGTGAAAAACTCAATAAAAATTGATTCTCTCTCACTCACACTGTCCTTCTATCTTTTTTTTTTTTTTAAAAAGAGAGAGATGGGCAATGAAATCCCAGAGACTGAAAATCTAAGAACCAAAAGGAAATGCTGCGGCTCAATAACACTGCAGTAAAAACGATGAACGATTTTGAGGTGTTTATCAATATCCTAGGCATAGCAAAAGAATGAACTTCTCATCTTGAGGATATGTCCGAAGAAATCTCCAAAACTGAAGGCAAAGAGGAAAAAAAACAAATTTAAATCACATACATACACGCATGCGCATATTGTGTCCAAGAACTGTGGAACATCCACAAAAACATAATGTATGCATAATAGAAATACAAGAAAGAGAAGAAATAAAGAAATGGAAGAAATATTCGAAACAATAATGACTGAGAATTTCTCCAACTTACTGTCAGATAACAAATTGCAGACCCAGGAAACTCACAGAATACTAAGCAGGATAAATGCCAAAAATAAACAAATAAACAAGACTATACTAGGCATATCATATTCAAATTATAGAAAATGAAAGATAAAGAAAAATTTTAAAAGAAGCCAGGGCAGAGATGACTACTTACTTAAAGAGAAGTAATTATATTCATCTTCTCAGAAACCATAAGCAAGGACAATGGAGTACAATATCTCAAGAGTTGGAAGAAAAACAAAAAACCTACCAATCTAAAATTTTGAACCTTGCAAAATTATCCTTCAAAAGTAAAAAAAAAAAAAATTGGGCTGGGGATGTAGTTCAACAGAGCATTTGCCTAGCATGCATGAGGCCCTGAGTTTAATGCACACACACACACACACACACACACACACACAGACGAAACAAAAACTTTAGGGAATTTATTTCCAATAGCCTTGCTGTTTAAGAAATGTTAAAAGTAGTTCTTTTGAGAGAAGGAAATTTATATAGATCAGAAATTCAGATCTACCTAAAGAAAGAATAGCAAAGAAGGAATAAATGAAGGTAAAGTAAAAACTATTGTGTTTGTTATTCTTAATTTATCTAATAAATAAGTGTTTTCAAAATTAGAAGAGCAATGATGTATTTGATTATGTTCACATATATATGCTTATATATAAGTGAAAGGAATGTCAGCAATGATACAGGCAATTGGAGATAAGAATCAGGATTATTATAAGGCACCACTTGTGAAGCTGGATAGTATTATCTGAAAGTGGAATTGTGTTAGTCAGACGTAAATATATATCACAAACTATAAAGTGACTACTAAAAGGTAATAAAATTAGCATAACATATACTAAGAGAAAAAATAGAATCATGTAAAATATGCAATTAAAACTATAAGAAACGAGACAAGAGTGGATGACAAAAAAAGGAACAAAGAACAAGGACAACAAACAGAAAATAGTAACAAATAGGGTAGCTATCATTATCTACTCAGTAATCATAATCAACTACATCAGTAATCATTTTGAACAAGAATGCAGGTGTTGCATGCCTGTAATTCCAAGGATGCAGGAGGATGGCAAGTTCAAGGCCAGCGTTGGTAAGTTAGCAAGATCATATCTCAAAATAAGAATAAGATAATAATGGATGCAGCTGTAGCTCAGTAATAAGAGTGCTCCTGTTTCAACTTCTAGCTCCACCAAAAAATATGTATTTATATATTTACCAGTTAAAATATAGAGCAAACTGAGTAGGTCAAAACATAATACCAAAATATGTATTATCAACAAGAAATCTACATTAAATATAAAGACACATATAGATAAAGGTAAATAAATGGAGAACACGAACGATAACACCAACCAAAAGAAAGTGGGAGTAATTATATGAATTTCAGACAGAGCAGAGTTCAGTGCAAGAGAAGTTACTGTCAATAAAGAGGCATTACATAACGACAAGGGGGTTAATTCTTCAAGAAATCAAGGCAATCCTTAGCATTCACACACCTAACAATGCAGCATTACAACATATAAGGTAGACATTAATAGAACTGCAAGAAGAAATAGATGAATCCACTGTTGCAGCTGAAGGTTTCAACACTCCTGTGCTAGAAAGGGACAGATCTAGCAGGCAGAAAACCAGTAAGAATGTAGTTGAAATCAACCAACCCATCAATTGCCTGGATGTACTAGAGATCTATAGACTACTTCATCTAACAGCAGCAGAACACACAGTATTCTCAAACTTCTATGGAATATTCACCAAAATAAATCACAGTCTGGGCCATAAAGCACACCTTATCAAATTTAAGAGGACAGAAATCATACAATTAAACTGGCTATCAATGACAGAAAGATAGCTGGAAAATTCCAAAATACTATGACATTAAACAATACACTTCTAAGAAGAATTTCAGAAAATAAAATGCATCTTGAGATAAATGACAATGGAAACACAGTGTATCAAAATCAGTGGGATGTGGATCAAAAGCTGTGCGTAGGTGGAAATTTATTGCATTGAGTGCATAAATTAGAAAAGAGAAAGGTTCCAAAATGAATAATCTAAGCTGCTGTCCAAGAAGCTAGATAAATCAGAGCATGGGATAGCATATGCACAGAAGACATAATGAATAAATGAGTATTATCCACAATAAACTTAACAGTAAGAATTAAATGATCTGACTAAAAAGTGGGCCAAAGATATCAACATATATCTCACCAAAAAAAAAAGATATGCAGATTTCAAACAGTCTATGAAAAGACACCCCACATCGTTTGTCATCAGGAAATGCAAATTAAAATAATAATAAAATGCCACTCCACATCTACTTGAATGACCAAAATCCAAAAGAATGACCACATCTAATGTTGGCAAGAATGTTGAGCAACAGAAACTCCACTCGGTGACGGCCAGAAAGACTGCAAGCTAGAGCAGCCACTGGGGAGGGCAGTTTGACAATCTCTTACAAAATTAAACATCGCCTCACCATGTGATCCAGCAGTTATGCTCCTTGGTACTTGCCCAAAGGAATTATAAACTTATGCCCACACAAAAACTTTCACTCTGATGTTTATACAAACTTTACTCATATTCAAATATTTATTCCTTATTCATTGCCAGTACTTGGAAGGAACTAAGGTGTCCTTTAGTAGTAGGTAAATGGATGAAGAGCTGATATATCCAGCAATGCAATATTATTCAGAGCTAAGAAGAAATGAACTATCAAACCACAAAAAGACTAAAAGTGAAGGAAACAAATCTGGGAAGGCTATATATTATATGACTAAACTATGACATTCTGGTAAACTCAAAACTACAGCAACAGTAAAAAGATCATTGGTTACAGGGAACTAAAGAAACTAAAATCCAAACCCAAAAATAATCCAATCAACAAATGGGCTAAAGATCTCAAAAGGAACTTCTCTCCAGTGGAAGTCCAGAAAGCCCATAAATATATGAGAAAATGCTCCACATCATTAGCTATAAGGGAAATGCAAATCAAAACCTCAATGAGATACCACCTCACACCTGTTAGAGTGGCAAAAATGAAGAATACAAACAACGACAGATGCTGGAGGGGCTGTGGGAAAAGAGGAACACT
>PVKS010019220.1:0-38737 GCA_004027875.1 Aplodontia rufa
GTTTGGATTTTAGTTTCTTTAGTTCCCTATATATTCTGGATATTAGCCCTCTGTCCGAGGTGTAGCAGGCAAAAATTTTCTCCCATTCTGTAGGTTCTCTGTTGATGCTCTCGACTAGATCTTTAGCTGTGCAGAAGCTTTTTAGTTTAATTGCATCCCATTCATTTAGTTTTGATTTTACAGCATGCGCCATAGGAGTGCAATTGATTTTTGAATGTTGATATTTTATCCTGCTGCCTTGCTGAATTGGACCTTCTAAATATATAATTGTGTCATAAGTAAATAGCAATAATTTGAGCTCTTCTATGCCTATTCATATCCCTTTAACTTCCTTCTGTTGCCTCATTTCCCTGGCTAGGGTTTCAATGGCTATATTGAATAGGAGTGGTAAAAGTGGGCATCCTTGTCCAGATCTTGTTTTTTGAGGAAATACTTTCAATGAATGGCCTTTATGATATTGAGATAAGTTCCTTCTATTCCTATAATTTTTGTGCTTTAAACATGAATGGATGTCTAATGCTTTTCTGCATCTATTTAAATAATCATGTGATTATTATTTATATTATATTTATATCTATTTATGTGGTTAATTACATTTGTTGACTTCTATGTATTGAACCAAACTTAATACCTAGAATGAATCCTACTTTTTCATGTTGTACTCTTTTTTTTAAATGTATTCAATATTGTAAAGAACAAGGAGTAATAGGAAGGGAGGAGAAGGGGAAACATGGGAGCTGAGTTGAAACAAGGTACACTCCAAACATTTATAACTATACTGCTGTATATACTATTGTCATGTATATAAAAATGGTCTTCATAGGTACAAGAATTATGTCACTATACCTGGGTATTTTAGGAAAAATATATGACCCAGAAAGAGAGGCAAGTCACTGGGGGACGGGAGGAAGGAGGTGGGGATTGGTGATGCTGAAGGAAATATTAATCAAATTTTATTGCTATATTTTGTTCATATATGAATATGTGACAACAAATCCCATCATTGTGTATAACTTTAATGCATCAATAAAAATAAATAAATAAAGAGAAAATAAAAAAGAAAACAGAGGAAGAGTTGAGACCAGTGCGTAGATGACACATGGAAAAGGAGCAGGTAACTTGATCATGGAGGCAGAGATTGGAGTGCTGTGCTCATGAGCCATGGACTGGGGAATCACTAGAAGCTAGAGGAGGAATAGACTTAATTTATCTTTTTCAGAGAGTACAATCTTATTGACACCTTGATTATTGACCTCTGGCCTCCAGAATGATAAAACAGTAAATTTTTATTGTTTTAAGTCACCAAGCTTATGGTAATTTATTCTGAAAACCTTAGGAAACCAGTACACTATCTAAAAGGCCAAAATTGATGATTGTTCAAGTAACCTAATAGGGTAATTGTCCCTTTTCTCCCAGTGATTATTGGTATAACAGTTTAGAGGACAAAATTTACATCAGAAATGGCTATGCAACCAAAATGAATGACTTAGGGAAATATGGAAATTCTCTACCATTAAATGTTAAAGCTTTCATCATTTACAGTAGACTTCCTCACAATGAACATTTTTAGTCAGAAAAAGCAATTCTTTATTTTGGAGAAATGTCCATATATTGTAAGACCTCTAAGACTTTCCTGACTTCTATGTACTGGATGCAAGAAGCACCTTCTCTTTGGAACAGTCAAAAGTGAGTCCAGAAGTTGTCAAATATCCCTACTGATGTATGAAATCTCCCCTAATTGAGGAGCACAATTAAAGGATTTTCTGAAATTATTTGTAGTATTTCTCAGTGACTTCTTCTTTATTGTTTAAAAAAGATGCAACAGTTTCATCCATGATCATTCTTTTCTTTCAATGTGACTTGATGTCTACATTTAAAAGTAAGAGTCTATGCTTTATCTAATGTATTTGGATAGACTCATGACTTTAGTGGAGCAACACAATATGACTTGCAAGAGTCTAATATAAAGGAACATACATCTTCTTCCAGTTCTCTTGAAATGTTTACAATTAGAAGTCAGCCACCATGCTTTTCCAAATCTCAAAAAGTCTACAGAGAGATGTGTAGAGAGAAATCAAGGCTCTCAGCCACCAATTTCAGCAGAGCTGGTAAGCTCCAGCCCTATTTTACAGACATATGATTTAGTCATCTCAGCAGAGATCTGCCAGTGCCCAGTCAAATGAGAGGAGCTGATGATATTTAGGTAAAAAATATGCTGTCCCTGCCAAGGCCCTCCCAGTTGCAATTTGAGAAAAAAGTAATTCACTTTTCTTATTTTGAAATTGTTAACTATGGGGTAGATTGTTATAGTACTGACAGATAACATGGCCATTATTCCAATACGTTAAAATACCTGATTACAAGAGCTGAGCATGGAAGAATATTTCTCAAATAGTTCTCAAATTTGACTCTCTTCTTTCCTCCCTTGCTCCCACACTTTCCCATTCTCTTCCTTCCTTTCCCTTCTTTTTTCTTCTACCCTTTTCCCTTTCCTGCCCTTCTTGGTCTATCTCTTTTACCACTCTTTAAGGTTTGCATGTTTTCACTCATATGTTTTCAAGTACAGATTATATTTCCTTGAGTATATTTACCAATATGTACTGAATTAGCAATTCTATTTTGATTTTTGCTTTTGTGTAACTATAAGAAGCACTAAAACACATTTCCCTTAATGAAGTACTCCGTGCATTATAGCCCTAACATCCTCCTGTCATCCTTCAAAACCCAAGACAAGAAAATTCCTTTCTGAGACATTCATATTTAGTAGTCTACTCCATTTTTTGTACTGTGAAGACAATGATATTACATTATACACTGCATATTTTCTGTTCTCTTGTCCTTATCCATCTGCATGCAACTTGGAATCAGTTGTATTATATTACACTTTTTCATTACAGGCCCTATACAATGATATATCTTTAAAAATTTCCAATAAGTGTGGCTAAGATATGCCATGTTGAATATCTGAGACCTATTAATAAAAATTAGGTGTTGATCCAGGTGTAGTGGTGTATGCCTCTATTTCCTGTGACTCTGGAGGCCAAGCCAAGAGGATTGCAAGTCCAAAGACAGCCTCAACAACTGAATGAGGCCCTACAAAACTAAGCTAGAAACTGTCTCAAAATATATTTAAAAAATAGGGGGTACTAGGGATGTGGCTCAGTTGGCACAGAGTTTAAGGGCCCCTGGGTTCAATCTCCACTAGAAAAAATGGTTTTGGTATGAATAAGAATGAGTGCATTAATGAATGTAAGTAAATATCAAACTGCAGAGATCATGATCACCAAGGAGTCTGAAAAATAAGATGAATGAATAACTAAATAGGCAAAACATGGGTATGAAAATACATAACTTTAACCCATTAAGAATTTTGTACTTGAAGACTAATATTACAACTGAAAAAGGATAGTTCACTAAGTACCCTGGGTTCAAATTAGATTTATAATGTTACCAAAATCTTAGACTCTCTAGAGTCAAATTTCAATAAAATATAAAAAAGAAAAAGACTTTTACATATTTGATGAATAAAACGAGTAAATATAAACTGTAATTGTGCTTAAATTTGAAATATAGTCATGTTTACATGAGAAACCATAAAAAATTAAAGGAAATGTTGCTACTCAAAATAAAGTGATAATTCAGATTATGAATTTAGAAAGTTCTAAAAGTAATATATCCAGGTGCTTTAAAATAAGGTATATGAATGAAAAGAAGCAAGAAACATGTTTTGGTGAAATGTGTATTTTTAAAAGTAAATCAGCATTCTATAGTTATATCGATACATCAGTATTTACAGCAGCAGTACTCACAAAAGCCAAGTTAGGAACCATCTCAGGTTCCTGTCAATAGATGACTGGAGAACCTACACAATGGGAGAAATTCTTTGCATGCTACATCTCTGACAGAGGGCTAATATCCATAATATACAAAGAATTTAAAAAAATCAAGCACCAAAACACAAATAATCCAATCAATAAATGGGCTATGAAACTAAATAGAAACTTCTCAATGGAAGAAGTCCAAAAAGCCCTTAAATATATGAGAAAATGTTCTATATGACTAGCAATCAGAGAAATGCAGATCAAAACTTCACTAAGACTCCATCTTACTCCTGTCAGAGTGGCAAAAATGAAGAATATGAACAACGACAGATGCTGGAGGGGTTGTGGGAAAAGAGGTACGCTGTCACACTGCTGGTGAGACTGCAAACTGGTACAGCCACTCTGGAAAGCAGTGTGGAGATGCCTTGAAAAATTAGAGCTGGAACTGCCTTATGACCCAGCTATCTCACTCCTGGGTATTTTCCCAAAAGAGCTAGAATGGATATATTATAGAGATATAGCTTCATCAATGTTTATAGCAGTTCAATTTACTTTAGCTAAACTATGGAACCAACACAGATGCCCCTCACTTGATGAGTGGATTAAAAAACCATGGTACATATATATACAGTGGAATACTACTAGGCTATTAGAGAAAATGATATTATGGCATTTTCAGCCAAATGGATGGAGGTGGAAAAAATTATGCTAAATGAAATATCCCAAACTCAGAGACTCAAGGGCAGAAAGTTTACTCTCATTTGTGGAATCAGAAACAGTAAGTTAGATGGCCAGATTAATAATAACCTCAACGTGTGTGAAATTTTACCCAAGCAGGGGGAACCTTGTCTATGATGCTGGGGGATGAAGGGACGGTTGCCGGTAGAGGGGAGGGGATAGGAAAGATATCAAGGAGACTGGAGAGAGGGAATATGGGGGGAATCAATCCAGTGGGGAACCTTCTACTGCAGGTTAAGTAGGTGGAAACTTAAAACCAGGGGAACACAAGGGGGAAAAACCATGGAATGGAATCAGCCTTGGCTTGCTCTGTCATTATACATTTGTTCTTGATTGTGTGACAATGACTCCCTCTTAAATGTAAGACTATTTTTAACTAATAAAAATGAATAAAAATATCAATTGTAAAAAAAGAAGACATTGTACGTACACACAATGGAGTTTTATTCAGCTATATTGAACGAAATTATGGCGTTTGCTGGTAAATGTTTGAAAATGGAGAATATGAATGTTAAATAAAATGTCAGACTCAGAAAATCAAAGATTGAATGTTGCCTCTCTTGTACAGAAACTAGAGCAGAGTAAGGGAAATAAAGAGGGGGATCAGATGCCATAAAGGTATAGGGAAGATTAGTGGAGTAAAAGAAAGTAATTGTCAGGGAGAGAAGAGAGACATGAAAGGGGAGGAAATGCAGAATTTGACAAAATTACACTATGTGCATGCAAACATATACAACAGTGAATTCCACGTTTATGTATATTTATAAAGCATTGATTATAAATAAATAAATGGACTACCAGTAGAATAGAGGAAGAGAAATAGGGAGAGGTAGGGGTGTGGGAAAGAGCAGGTACCAGGGACAGAAATGGAGCAAATAAAAACAAGGCACTTATGGTGATGTCAAAATCAACCCAACTATTAGGTATAACTGTAATGCAGTAAGAAATGAGTAAATAAATGATTAGTATTCTTTTAAGCATTCATTATCCACCAATGGTATGTAGTTTGAATCAAAAATTTAAAAATAACTTTTAAGCGTTTTTCTATTTCTTATTTAATTTTTTGATAGGTAAATACTTAAAAGCTTTAGAAAACTATCTTACATAGAGACAACAACATTTCTAGCAAAAAATAAAAAGATTAATTAAGCAGCAATTTATTTTTTCTTTGGGAAAGTATGGTGTCTTTTATAAATGGAAAAGTAGGTTGTTCTGTTGATGTGTGACATTATGTTAAGGTGACCTAAGGGTCTTCTTACACCATGAGAATTACAAATTAGAAGAAAATTATAACATAAATATCATCACATCAAGTTTCTGCATCCTTATAGAAAATTTACTATGAAAGTTTGTATATTTTTAATTTGTAGCATAAAGTGATATAGATACATGTAGTATTTTATAAGAAATAAATTGGAGTTGAACAATGCTGAATTCTTTCTTTCTTGTGATAATATCCATTAGCTAAATTTAAATTATAGAAAAGCTGGAGTATAATAAGTGCATGCCTTTAAATGGCACTCGCTAAAATCTCTTTATAAATTAACATTTGTTACATGCTTGTGCTATTATGACTTCTTTGTATGATGAACTATATCTTATTCAAAAAGCCTCGTGCTTGACAGAGTAGGAACATGTATCTTGTTCACTTTCAAAGGATCACAGCTGGGATCCTATTCATAAATAAGCTGAAGAAATATTACTACTCAACATTAGACAGCAGTTTTTCCAAAACATAATAGTATATAGATTTTAAGCTGTTATTATTTATAATAAGCATGGAAATGCTATTTTCTCTTTCTAGATGAACAAGTAATTACCTAAATTGGAGAAATAATTTAAAAAGAATAACATGAAGTATAATTTTGTTTTTCATTACCTCTTCAAAACTTCTTTAATCACCTACTCTTACCTTTAATAGGAAATCAACCACACACTTGATTTCTCAATTTAAAAAAAACTCAGGCACCTGAATCTTTAAGGCATAAGCTTTTTATTTTTCTTTATTAATACCACTTTCAACATTAAAAAAGTCTCAAATTATATTATTAATGTAATAGCACTGAATTTATGCTATTAAAACATAATGGAAAAAATTGTACTCTAATTTTGTTTTCTTTTAAGTTGTTTAGAAATCTTAAGATACACCTTCTCTCCACAAATCCAACAAATATTTATGGTATTTTCAGGTTTAGGAAAGAAGCAGCAAATGACTATTTATATTTAGTATTATTTTTTACAAATTCTTCACATTTTCTTTATGTATACTATTCATTATTTTAGTGTAAGATAAGCATTATTTTTACTCCAGAAAATGTATTATAAAATGCTTGCAATTCTCTGTTTTAAATATTTTCTTCACCTTTCTGTTTAATGTTCTATTAAATGAAATGTCTGTGCATTGAGGATTCTTCAAATGAGATTTTGAAGTTATGACTAGATGCTAATTCTTTCTATTTAATCTGCCCTACCTAGGAGAAGTTGACTAAAAACACAAGAACTCTCCCAACTTTAAGGTAGATACCTGGTATGATAAAACCACTTTGTGACTGTTCAGAATATCCCCCACTTAAAGTTAGACAGGGATCTATGTTGGGAAACATGTAAAAATGCAACAAAAACAAAACTAGTGCATACTATTGTAGAAGGTTATTTTGCTTATAGAATAGTGGTACATTGTCTCATTTTGACTAGTCCTTTGATTTTTTTTTAAATTATGTCTCGTTGCTTAATAGAAATGTAATAATAAATTATCTTATTTTTCAAAGGGATTTATCCATGATATTCGAATAGTCCTAAGATATTTTTTGGGAAAGGATGTCCTATGTGCCATCTACTGAATGAGAATTGTGAATGGTCAGTAATAAGAAGTGATAGGCCCCATTCAGGTCTTCTTCAAATGCAGAACCAACACCTGGAAGGTAACCAGTAGAAACATCAATGAGCATGTCAAGACCTCTTTCAGATGTAGGACACCTTGAGACTCACATGTGGGAACACTCCCAATCTTTGTCCCAGGGAGGAAGGAAAATGGAAGGTAGAGATGGACTCACATGGGAGTTTCAATGCCTACTTAATATAGAGTTTGCTGTTCCATGCTCCAGTCAGAGGCATGGGAGCTCGTAACCTAGCACACTAAAATGGGCTTTTTTGCTCCAGAACACTTTCCACATGATGGGAGTTCTCTCTTCTCAACTCTCTTCTTGCCTATATAAATCCTACTCCTTTTACTCTTCCCTTCAGTGATTGTCCATGAATTTTATTCTTCAAATTTGGCAGACAAGAACCCACAAGGAAATTGGCAAATCAGGGAACCCAGTCTCATCTCAAAACTCTTGCTTCATTAATAGTTGAATAACAATAGGAAAATCTCAAAAATTGTTCAAAGAACTGACCTAGCTGTCTACCACCTATTTTTTTTTAATTTTTTTTTTATTTTTGAATAACCATACAAGTTTTTAACAAAATAATATAAAATGTGTATAGATTCTGGATATTACACTTACCCTCAGGAGTGCCCTCCCCCCTTACCCACCCTTATCCCTCCCTTCCCCTTCCCACAATATCTCTAAAAAAGGATTATGTTGTATAGCATTACATCTTATCTGGATTTAACACATGATAATAGATTAACTTTCTCACTGTCCAGGGTCTATTCCCAACCTCCATGGATGAGTGGAGATAATCGACCATTAGTTGTCTGGGTTAAGCTGATTTTACTCAGCATAATTTCTTCCATAGCCATCCTTTTACCATCAAAGGCTGCAATATCATTGTTTCTAATTGTTGTGTAAAATTCTATTGATCCTATCTTTTTGTCCTTTCTTTACCTATTAACAGTCTGTTTTGCTTATCTGACACATCCTTTTACCTATGTTATAATGAGTAATATTAAGGGCTAGCCACTTAACTGCCAGTATATGGAAGGTACCAAACAAAAGGGTTTTTAAAGACTCAGTATTCTCTTTGAAGCTATCAGACTACTGGAGTAGGAATCGGGTCTTAAGAGGGAGAAATATTGCCACTGACTATCAGTGCATTTTCTTTGTGCTTTACTATTTTACATACTAGTATTTCAATATAAAAATTAAAACAGGATTATTTACAAAAGTATTTGATGTAATTAAGCAATAGTGTTACCAAAAGCTCAGTCCCTGTCCCCAATGCCAATCCAATAGAGTACACGTTTTCAGAAAAAGGAAAAAAAGCATATTTATTGCTTTGCTAGCAAATGAGAAAAATTGGGAATTCCTGTACCAAAGGCTATGATTCTGCACATCAGGGGTAGCAGGGAGGTTTGAAAGGATACACTCCAACTTTTCTCTGTTCAGAGTTGCCATTCACTTGTTAATTTGGTAGATAGTCTTTTCTGAGGTCTTCTAGTACACTCCTCAGTCTGAATTACATCTTTCCTATTGTGCCTGTAGGGACAAGGACAGAGAAGTCTGCCCAGGATAGGGAACAAAGGTAATCCTGTTTCCCCTGAGATTAGGGAGGGGAGAGTTTAGAGAGGAGGAAGGAGAGAGGAAGAGAAAGAAATATGGTGTTTTAAAAAAAAGTCATAGTGGCAGAGGAGCAAGGACTATATTCAAAGTATAAAGTGGACCATTGTTATAATATAGCACATAAAAGATATTTCTTTTAATTAATTTTCAAAATATAACTACCTTGGTTCCAAAGATTTGCCATCTCAGTATATGCATCTTTCCATATGGCTTGCCATTAAAATATGTGTGAACTCAGTTTAATTTTCTGTTTTATGGCTTCTTTTACTTGTTTGTTTTTATAGTAGCTAATATGTTTGTGCATGTGTGAGGTTTGTGTGTGTGTGTGTGTGTGTGTGTGTGAAAAAGAGAGGTTGTGACTATATATCCTTGCCTACATTTATGTAGGATTGATTCCAGAACTCTTTTTTTATACAATAAGGAAATTCTTAGGTGATTCACTTACAAAGCAAAATGTTTCTTGAATGTTGTACTATAGAATATTATTAGTCCATTGGGATATTTATGACAGTGTGCATTTAAAAGAGGATTCCTGGCCTAAGGAGAGTAGGGGGAAACAGTTTTTGAAATACACAGATTTATTAATAATAAAACATATGAACATTGTCAATTGGATGGGATGCTATATGCCATGTCTAAAATGAATAACATTTACTAAGCTATTTTGACCATGGAGTATGTCCCATCTGATAGCACCAATGTTCTGAAGAATATGCTTGGAAAAATGTGGATGATAATGATCAATGAGGTTAACTAACCTGAGAATCTAACTCAAAATTCTGTAAATGTACAGTACCTGAGACAAATCACTCTGATTTTCCCACAATTTGGGACAACAGGAATTTTTTTGCTAGGCACCTTATATCATATCAAATGAAGTTAGATCATTTGTCAGTTGAATAAAAAATGATAACCATTATCTTAATAGTAAGACTATTATGTATGTTTTCAGTGATGACAGAATAAAGGACATGTTAGCAATTAAAACTCGCTATCTGGAGATATTTTAGTCCCTGGAAGTATAAAAGAGCAAGTTTAAAAATGGTAAGCATGTGTTTGATATGGTGCAGACAGGATTTTAAATGTAAAATGTTTTCAGGTTATTTTCAGGCATATGAATTATTTTATTTTGGCCTGAAGCACAGAATTTTGAGCAAGTAGTATTTTGAATATTATTTTCCAACTTTAAATTCATGCTCATCATTATCTGTTTTTCCAAATTTCTTTTGAAAACAATGATTGGTGCATAGATGTTCAATATAGTCATCACAGTTAATAAAATGCAAATACTTCCATGGCAGAGTACTCAAAAACATCAGAGGCTTAGAGTGCATTTTCTTTTTATATTTTAGTCACATTCATCTTTGTTATGAGTTTTTAAATGGCCAATAATTTTTATGTGTAATGTCACAATATTTTTCATCCAGGCATATATATCTTTCTTTGACTGTTTAAATACATTTGCAAGAGTTCATAAAATTCTTCAAGAAAAATTATAATTTCATTTCAGTATGTATTAGTCTGTCATTCATTGTTTCACAACAGGAGTTATGCCCTAACTCTATCTATAGAACACACACATTCTTCTTAGTTCATAAAGGCAGTTGGAACACATGAACGACCTCCAAGACTATTGAATTCTACAAAACAAGACCAGAGAGTAGTTTTCTAAGTCATCTTCAAATCATTTTTTCATTGCAAAGAAAATCATCTTGACTCACCTGTTATTTTGAGCATGGTAGTACAAATTATTTTTATTATTTTTAATTTTTTTCTTGCACAAGTAAATGCAAATGCTATAATAACAACACTTCAAAAACAAACACGCAAAAAAACAGGTAAGTTCTGTATTGGAGGAGGAGAGGCAGAAATGCATAAGTCCTGCATTACAGCTGGATGAGGACTGAGCCTACATTTGAGGACCCAGATTTTCAGTGATAAATATTCACTGAACCTAATAATAGATAAATGAATGCTCTTGTTGATGCCCTCATGATAATGTTAGCAAAATTCATGTAAAACTAACTATGAGATTTTTGGAAAGGGTGATTTCATATGCAGTTTTTTAGCACTGTCTAAGCAAACTGAATTTGTGTGTTAATAACCCTTGGGTGTGTCCCAGCTTCCCCTGAATGGTGGAGACAAAGATAGGGAGTCATACAGCAGCAAGAAAGGGGTGTGAACAAGGCCAGTTGCTGATCATGCCTGGTATCTTCTCTACATAGTGTTCCACGGAGTGCTTGACTGTTGTGTTTTCCTTGGTGACTCCAGCACCAAACTTTAGTGGGCAGCAGATTTTGTACTTGAATTCTTGGTGGCTGAAGTAGTGAGGAGCTTTTGTATTCTCCCTGTAAATTGGAATGCTCTAGCATCAGTAACAGGACAGTGTTCTGATTCACAAAATAGAGCAGGGAGAACCAAAAAGGATAAATATCTGGTATAAACATTTGTATCTGCTTGTAATATACTTACTGTCATTTTTAACCTTCCACTCTCTTGAACATATTTGGTTTCCAAACATAAGAATACAAATTATGTGACACAGAAGGCTTGGTCTGTCTACAAGATGAACAATCTGAAATTGCTAGCCAGGGTCAGAATATCACCAACTTCAGTTTTATAAGACAGAGAATTTTAGTAAATGCCATTCAAATGTTAAAGGCTCTAATGGAACAGTACTAGACAACTTGCAAGATCATGTACAAAATTTAAGTGATGAGATAAAAATGCAATTAAGAATAAAATGGAAATAATGGAAATGAAAAATGGAGAGATAAATGTGCAAAATGTCTTCAATGGACTTGGCATCATATTCAGTATTGCTAGATTTAATGACCTTGAAGAGTTAGTGACCTTAAAGAAAAGGGAACAGAGTTACCTATATCAAAATAAGAAAAAGAACAAATAGAGAACACATGAACTGTGAAAAAAAATAGCAAATACTCTAAGATATGTATAATTGGAGCCTCAGAAAGTAAAGAAATACGCAGAAGAAATCTGAGAATAAATAATGTCTGATTCAAAAAAATCAGTATTAGATGTCAAAATATAGATGTAAGAAGGTGCAGAGATCAATGACTAGGGTAAAGACCAAAAATATCCATAGATAGGCTTATTTTATCATAGTCAAAACGCTGAAAATCAGATGAAGAAAAAAATTAAAAGTCAACAAGATGTTAAAAAAGGGCATATAACCTATAGCAAAAGAAGCATCAAATTATAAAAGAATTATAGCAAAGTGATTTTCAGAAACCTTGCAAAAAAGATTAAGAAAATAAATTTGTATCAATGAAAATATTCTTCAAAATTAAGGGGAAATAAAGACTATTCAGAACAACTAAAATAAGGAATTCCTCGGTAGCATATCTTTTCTAAAGGAAATGTTAAAGGGTATTAGGGATAAGACAGAACAAATAAAATGTGCATTGGAAATGGAATAAATGAATGAAAAATAAAATGTATGGTACTGGGGATTGAATCCAGAGGTACTCCACCACTGAGTTATACCTCTCCTTTTTATTTTAATTTTTTTTTTTTTTTAATTTTCAGACAGGGTTTCGTTAAGTTGCAGAGACCATCCTTGATTTTGGGATCTTCCTGACAGTCTCCTGAGTCACTGGGATGACAAGAATGTTCTACTATGCATTGATTCTTTTCTTCTTTTTAATTTCTCTAATGTTCAAGATTTTAATGTGTCACCTAGGCTGGCCTCTGTACCTTGACTCTAGCATATCCTTCTGTGTCAGCCTCCTGAGTGGCACATGTATCACATTTTGTTCTAAAGAGTTTGAATCAAAACCAGTAATCTATTTTTCTTTAGGTAGTATTTAAAGGTAGAAACCTATTATAATGACATAAAGAATGGGAGGAATAACTAAGAAGATATAGTTTTATAATTTTGTGATTTTCTTATACATGAAGCTATCTAATATGTCAAAGTAGATTCAGTTTTTTTAAAATGTAGTTTGAATATACAAGGCAACCCAGAACAAATTTAATGTATCAATAATATATAAATAAAGATTATAATATGGGGTCATCAAACCTGCTCAACTAAATAGAAAAGGCATTAAAAAGACTAAGGAAGTTTAAAAAAATTAGAGCCAATGGAAGAAACAGAAAAATGCCTTCCAAGATAATAAATTTTAATCTAATGTTCATGATCATTTTAGATATAAAAAATAAATATATCACAAGAGGGATATTTTCATTATGAACATTAAAACAATATCAAGCAATATGTGAGGTTCCAGAATATAAAACAAAAAGTGACAAATGTATTTAGTTCTATTACATCTCATAGAAGTAAGATTGGGCAATCAAAACTCTCAGTGAAATGAACTTCTGAACAGAATGTTCACGTTCATAACATATCAGAATGGATATGTCAATTGAAAATATCAATAAGAGCATTTAACTATGCTAAATTGTACCACATAAGACTTTTTAAGGATTAAAAACAAAACAAAACAAAAATTCTCAACTAATAATTTAGTAGAAAAATCAAAGTAGAAAATAGTAGTGCTTGAAATCTGAATACCTGGAAGACAAAACAGGAAAAGTAATTCAAAGAGGATTTTTTTTTTAAGTTTAGGACAAATACTAAGTTAAACAAAACTCATAAAGAACTAAAAATCATAAAAGAGGGGCTGGGGTAGTAGCTCAGCATTTAAGATGCTTGCCTGGCAAGCATGAGGACGCTGGTTAGGACCCCAGCACCATGTGCACAACTAAATGATGGAGCAATGAAAGCCACATGAAAAACTAAATAAAATTCTCTTTCTCTTTCACTGTCCCTCTCTCTTAAAAAAAATCATAAAGGAAAAGATATCATGGAGATTGATCCAGAATAATCAGAATAATCCCATATGAATCACAATTCCCAAAGGAAGAAAAGGACAATATGAAAGAGAATCAACAGTAAACGTATAATCGGTGGGGGTCAAATCCCTCTTGGAAGTATTTGTATGTTAATCAGCAAAAGGTTGTTATTAAAACAGAAAAAAAAAACAACGCAAAAATAGAAAGGATTAAAAGTAAGTCTTTTAAAGTTAGGAAAAGCCTTACTACTTTAATTTAAGAAGTATAAAATGAAGGGGAAAAGGGAGGTGACAATTTTAGTAACAACTGTGAAACTGGACTGATTAAAGAAAAAGAAATGAGAGAATTTTCACTAATTTTTAAACAAATCAATTTGCAAGCAAAAGGATATGATTAATTGTATAACAACATATACAGTTCAAAGATGTTGTCCTCAAATTTTATTGTTTTTGCAAGTCTTGGACACCTTATTCCTCCTATAAATCTTTCTGCTTTTCTTACTTGAAGCTGATAAATGTGCTTCCTGATTCCATTAGAATATGGAAGTCTCAATGGAACATCACAAATGGCCACCACAAATCCCCATACTCTTCTTCTCTGCCTGTTTTCCTATTTGTATCTCTTCTTGGTGACCTCTTTAAAACTAGATTTACTTAGAATTATCCAACCATGTCACCTGGTTGAAGCAATGGTCACATATTAACATCTTTAAAATAAATATATTAGGTTTCCCTCATGGCTCAAGGAAACAAAATACCTTTGAATGTTTACTTTTCTAGGAATTTCTAATAAATCTTATAAGTATGTAGTAATAACTACAATTTATTTGTCCAATATCCTTGTATCATAATATACCCTTCTTCTCAGAGAAGGGTATATTTCCTAATTAGGAAAAAAGGCAAAAATGTTTGCAATTGTTTTGGTGAAAGGATGTAATTACAGTAATTTGAAAGATGCTTCAAAAAGCCTATAGAAGTATACACCATTTACATAAAGTCCTATGATTAGTTATATGATATTTATTTGATGGTAGCCTTTTATCCCTTAATTTTCATGTTTCTACTCTTTCTTTCTTTCTTTCTTTCATTTTTCTGTCCTTAATACTATTCCATTACTGTTCACATTTTCAACTTCCCATATCTTTCTCCATATTCATAAGCTCGTAGACAAATACAAACACAGACACAACAACAATAGCAAATACTTCACTGATCCTGTGTACCAGATTCTAAGTATTTTACTAAATATTACCTCATTGAAGGTTTAGAATACCTCTATGAGTTAGGCATTTTCTATCATCTCCATTTTCCACACGGGAAATCTGAGGAATGTAGAGGTGAAACAACTTACTCAGACAGCCGCTGGGAAACTGCAGTTTTGAAATTCAAAGCAAGCTGCCTGTGTTCCTAATTACCAGGCTCTACCACCCTTCATGGTCCTTGCCAGTGGAACATGAAGCATCCAACATTCCTCCAGGATGCATTCAAAGATGTATTCTTCTTTTTCATATGTTAATATGTAAGAAGAAAGGGAAATCCTTTAATCAAATTGTGCATTGTATTAGATTAATTAAATGTACTTTTAAGAAGGAAAGGAAATATTGTTTTTGGTAGAAGAATGGGAATCACTAATGGACTAGCTAAAATATTTCTGGAGTTTTTATTAAACTGTCTCATTTAATTGTCTCCACTGACTTTACTAATTTTGTCTCTGGTAAATTACACTCTAAATTGTTGTTATTTTTATTGTTTGTTAAGTAAGACTTTCTAATGAATGAAATTTGGCAACTAGCAAGAATATATAAACACATGTATTTCCATAGTAATGTTTTATACACAAAAGGATGCTCTCAACATTGTACAAATTTAACTTTTCCTCAAATATCTTATTAATGTAAAGAATTGTAATACTTAAATATATATTGTATAATAGTATATGTGGTAAAATTCAAAAGAATAATTTAAAAATTACATTGAAAAATAAAATGCAAGACTGCTGAAAAACAGAACAAATGATATATGGAGCCATATGCTTGTATGTGTGAATATGTATATACATAATATATATGTATATATACTATAATAATTAAAACACCTAAGTATTACTCCAGGAAGGGATAATCAAACTTGATTTGTGTCCTATAGACCAACACAACTTCAGCTTGTGCCGTCTTCCTCTTTTATTTCCTATTTTCCATGTACCCTAATGCTAGAAATGGCCAATGTTCTTCCCATCCTGTTCTGTCTTCTTGGAATAATGCCTATTTCACCTTATTAAATCCAGCTTGCTTCTCTGATACAAAGAATTCTTGGAATTTTTTTCTGTAATATGAATATTTAAAGGACTGATGATCTGTTTTATAAACCTTGCTCTTCTTTTATGTAATTCTTAATAAAATTTTAAATTTTAATTATATGCACAAATATTTTCTAATGATATGATCCTCTCTATTAATTTGATAGGACAGCCATAACAGGACAGGGTGGGTAAAATAAATAAACTTGTTCTTTGGAAACTGGAAGCCTATTTCTCACAGTCTATGAAGCTAGTTACTCAAAAAATGTGTTCACAGGTTTGGTTTCTCCTTTGCAGGTGGCCTTCCTCTTGCTGTGTCTTCACATCACTTTCCTATGTGTGTGTGGTGCTCATCCCGAGTCTATTTTTGCATCCAAGTTTCCTTTTTCTATAAGTACACTGGTCATATTTGATTAAGGCCCTACACTAATAGCTTCATATTAATTTAATCATCTCTTTAAAGACATTACCTCTTAATATAGTTACTTTCTGAGGTCCTGGGGTTGAGATTTCAGCATACGAATTTGGGAAGGAAGGACATAACTTGGCCCAGAACAGTCCCAAACAAATTGATCTTCATAAGCAGGTAGTACATGTCTTCTCATCTAAATCTTAGTTGTTGAATAACTGCATTAAAAATGTACTATATAAAAGTTAATTCTCCCATATGTGACAATATGTTGTGACGTCATTTTTATTTGCAATGTGATCAAAGCCAGGCTCACTTTAAACTTGAACATCTTTATATCAGGTAGAAATACATTCACAATGTTACATTAGGATAGCCATGTCTAAGTTGACTATATTAATGTTACTAAGGTGACAGTTTATTAAGACATTTACCATTTTGTCTACTTAGAACTTTAAAAAAGAAATATCATTAAAACAAAGCATCCATGTGATTTTTGTTATAGCAGCCAATATGGTCTTGAGCTATTTTAAGTTTCTGGTTCCTTCAGAAACTTAAGTTAGTGCTCTTCCTGAACTCTCTCACTGTTATCAGGCAATAGCTTTGCTGGCATATTTCGTACTAGTTTTTATACAAATATTGACTATTTAAAGGTTTTTATATTTATTTTTGTTTTAAAAATACAGACAGGGAAATTACAATTATATTTTATTTGTATTTTAAAATTATATGTTAAGTGCACATTGGCATGAATTTAGAAGAATTCCAAAGCACCAGATGCTCATCTATGTATTGTATTTGTGTAAAATTTTATTGTCACATAATACTTATATAGAAGAGTATACAAAATGTAAATCCACATTTCAGTGCATTTTTATTACATAAACTCACTAATATAATCAGCAGCCAAATAAGAATAGAACCACCTAATCCTCATGTTAATAATCTTCTTCCAAGATAGCAAAAGTCCTGACTTGTATCCATAGATGTTTCTCTACAAACTTCATGCAAACAAAATGATGCATTATGGCTCTTTCAAGTGCAGTTTCACTTGTAAGCATTTACTTAGGAATATTCTTCTGAATCCATCCATGTTATCACACATAGCATTAATTTGAATGGTGTTACACTGAGTAAATAAATTTTTGTTTGCCCATTTTATTGTTGATGAATGAGTGGTTATGAATAATTGATGAATAGTTTTTCTAGTTTCAAATGAATGCTATTATTATAACCCACATATGTGTTCTTTAATATAGATATGCTAACCTTCTATTAGTGGAATTTCCAGATCACAATATGTACATATGTTCACTGTGTATTAAACTCTGCCAGTCATTTTGCAGAGTAGTGATACAGTTTACATTCAGCACTCTCTCTTAGGATACTCACCTTTGAAAACCACCCACCATGTTTTCAGAAAAAGTAAGGTTCAATTTTTGAGCTCTCACTTGACAGCATGTAGTTAGCACTCAATGTATGAGCAAGAAAACCCTCAGAAGAATTCTACTCCCAAACAGTATGACACCCCAGTTCATGCCAAATAAAGAAAAGAGGCAGTCTTTGCCAACATCTGCTCAAATAGCAGATTTATAATAAAAAAATCAAATGGTATCCAATAAGTATTGGATTAGTTTGACATATGTATCAATTTATCATCAGAAAATGGGACCTCACAGAATTTATAGATAGACATGAATATAATGATAAGGAAGTAGTCAAAAGACAGTAGTTTTATTATTTGGAATACATTTGCATAGTTAGACATTTGAAAAATACGAAACTATAGCATCTCAATGGATATCTAATTTAGATAATATTCTAATATGATGCTTTAAAATGATGCTATTAGTTCTCAAAATTCAATAACTTTATCAATCATTTTTATCAGAAAACTGAGAGACTATAAAAATTGCTAATTTTAATCTTATACCATGAAGTAGACAAAACGAATGAACAATAACATATTTAATACTTTATATATTTTGAAAGCATAAATTAATTCCATTCCATATTTACATATTTAAATAAAATAATGTTAGTCAAATATTTAATTTACAGAAGTGTTCTTCCTTTTTTGAAGTAAATGGACTTTTATATTTCAAAAAAATATAAACATCAATTGCAAACTTGAAACTTATGTTTCTTGCTCAACAGTCTTTAGTGCACATTACAGAATAAAATATCATTAAACTTTTTTCAAAATACTTTACAGGAATGTGCCTTTGATGAGCTGACATTATATCAAATAGTTGTAAAGTTCAGCCCCAAACGAAGTTTTTTTTTTTTAATCTCAATTTCAAAAAAGACAATACCCTAAAAGTTTCTAATTTAATGTATAATCATGACTGATATTTTTAAAGTAAACATCAATGAAGTATAATTAAAACAATACAATATACACATTTTAAGTGCCCATATCATTGAGTCTTTGCAAATGTGTATGTTTATGTAGTGAGTAGTACAATCAGATATATAATGCTTCCATAACAATGAAAATTTCCCTGTGACCCTTTCTGATCATTTCCCTCTGAATACACCCAGAATCAGGCAGCCACTGATGCTTTTGGTCACCATACTAAAATTTGTCTTACCTAAACTTGCATATAAATTCAATCACAGTATAATATGCAATGGACTCTTGTAGGTTTGGTTTCTTTCATCTTTGTATGCTTGTTGAGATTTAGTCATACTGGTTTTGGAGGCCAGTGTCTGGATCATGTACTAAAGGTGTGTCAAACTGTAGAAGAATTTGATATATTACTTTCCCAAAGTGGTTCTATCCCCTTGCATTCTTACCAGAAAGAGTTATCAACACTTATTACTCTCAGTCTTTATGTTACTAGTCATCACAGTACAATGTAGCATGTAGAGTAGTGTAATGCTATTTGTAGCGTGAGGTAGGATCTCTTCATCACTTTCAATAGTGCTTGCCTGGTGATTGATGTCACTGCACAGATTTTCATGTCTTTATTGTCTATGTACACTGTTTTATGAAGCAACAGATCAGATGTTTTAGGCATTTTCTTGCCACTCTTCCTTTCTAATATGGATTTGTAAAAGTTTTAGGTGTTATAGATATTAATAATGTGTCAGATACATGTGCTGTGAAAGCTTTCCCTTAATTTGTGGTTTCACTTTTAATTTTATTAACTGTCTTTTTCAGAGCAGAATGTTTTGGTAGTGGTGAAATAATTTATTTTAATTTTTTCTGTTGTTTGGATTTTTAGTTGCTTCTTTTATTTTCTGCTTACCCTATGGTCATGAATATTTGTCCCAATGTTTTAAACTAGAAACATAATAGGTCTCTGTTCTACTCTTAATTCTGTGTTTCATGTTGAGTGTGTTGCTATGTATATACATATATAAGGTGAGAGATAAGGATTGATGTTTTTGTCATTGTAACATGTAGGGGTTTTAGCACTATTTGTTGAGAAGACTAATTTTAGCCTCTGTATTAACGGTTATTTTTGTCATGAATGTATAAAACTATTTCAGACTTTTCTGTTTGTTCAATCTATGTTTCTATTCTTAATAAAATCAAATTGGTTTGATTATCAGAGCATAATAATAAATTTCTAAATCAGAAATTTTGACTATTCAATTTTGTTTTTTAATTTCCATGTAAAGTTTGGTATTGATTCATTTCTGCAGAAAAGCCTGTTTAAATTTAACTGGAACTTGCTGAATGCATATTCAGTTTGAAGGCATTTGACATTTTGACAATATCAAAGCTTTGATGCTTTTTAACTACATCTTCATTAATTTCTCAAGCAATGTTTTAAAATTTACAAGTTTGAATATTGAACATATTTTGTTAATTTTTCTGCTTGTCATTGTTGGTGGTATCAACTACATCTTTAAAAACTCTCATTTGTCCCTGTTATGTAGAAAATAATTCTCATTTTATTTTTCTTATATATTGTGATCTTTCTCATTAACTCACTGACTGATCTCTCTGATTAATTCTAATAGTTTTGCTTTTATTTGCAGTTTTCTTAAAAGATCTACATACATATATTTGTTTCATGGCATGTCTTGAAACTTTTCTTTAATGTGAAAGATTATCAATATTTTGTATTTAAATTCTTAAGTGTTTACATATTATGTTTTTCATCATAAAAGGAAATAATTGGAGGCCTTTGGGCAGTTAAACTATTTGGAAAACAGTGTGATCCCTTTGATATTTGTTTTTAAACTTTGATAACACAGAACTAAGATCCATATAACTCTAGAGATATTTCAGTCTGCAGCAAGTGCATTCCTGTGCAAGTGTGCATTGGAATTTCCTGTGGCAGCCATCTTGAATTGTCAAAGCTCACGGTCTTTCCAACAAGCATGATCCCTGGCAACCATTCAGCTTATAGTTTCCCTTCTCTTGGTGTTGGGAGAGGCACATTTTGCATGTGTGATCTAATATACAGCAAATATTTTCTGATATTTATGAGCCTTTTATTCTGTATATCTTCTTGCTTCAATTCTGCACTGTAACTCCCAGCTGCCTGAAACTTCTTGAGTGCCATTTTTTATCTTTTACTTAGTGAGAATCCCAACCTTTTCCTCAGTACATACTCCTTGTCCCCGAATTTCTGAAATTGTCTTCAAGCATAAAGTAAGGGTGGCTGCACTTGACCCCCTCTGTTGCCTTCTCAGTGGTCAGGACCTGTTGATTCCAATCTTCAATGTCCACTACAAATTGTTTCATATATTTTTCTAATCATGATGATGAAAGTACGAGTTATGAATATTTTATTTCTGGAAGAATAGCAAGTCCAAAAATATAGTTTATAGGAAAAAATTATACTAATTATCTAAAATAAAATGAACAACAAATCTAATTTAAGTGAATCATATCAACCTAATCAATAGAAATGATACTCCAACTTAGAGCAGTATCTCTTTAAATGAATAAGACAATCTCTGAAATCTAAAATTATTGCCCATTCAGTGCAAGTATGGTACTATGTATACTAGGATTTGTGTGTATGTCTTGTACATTTGTGTATTTTTGAACTGGGTGAAAATTTCAATATTTTATAATTTTAACAAGAGTTGTATATCAAAAAATGTTTAAAACCCTGATGACAACAATGAATATATTTTGAAGTGGTATGGTGATCATAATACATAACAAAGGAGTAATAATAATTCATATTATGCTTTGAGAAAGGATTAAAATGCACATAATAGCTTTCTGATGATAAAATAAGCCAAGAAAAGGTAATCTTACATTTTTTGCATATACATCGTTTCCCTAGTGATGTGTGCACACAATTTCATTTTCTAATTTTTCCTATTTTTTCCTGTAACCGAGCTAACCAATTTATAATCATTTAGTGTTTAACTCTCATTTCAAATCAAGTACTATGTTAGTTGATCTCCAAGTAAAATATGAAATATAAGCATAAAGAAAAAAATGAACAGCATATTATCTATTTTCTAATTATATTTAATATTATAACATATTTTCTTATCTAGATAGATAAATGTGAATTAAAAAGATCAATACAATACAGCTATCTTTGTCTATTCACAGTAAAACTGAAAAATTCTTGCCTTGTGCTTACAATAATCAGCTACAGAAAGTTTCTTTAAACTAAATTTCTTTCCATGGAACTCACATTTCTTTATCCAATAGAATCATCTATTTTCAATAAGCTCTTTTGTTACGATTGCAAGAAATATTATTTACTATACTCATAACAGCAGTAGAGCCGGCATATTGGATATGCTGATGGAGTGTAATATTCAAGATTTGATCTGAGATTGAATTACAGGGAAATAAAGAGATGAAGTTTGTAACAAGTATGAAAAAAATGATAAATACTGAAAGAAAAGATCACTAATAGTTCAGCAACTGGAAGTTTACTCGTGATATGTCATGTTTAACTTTTCTGACACATATGCAGCATGTCATTTCATTTATCATTTTGTTTTTATTTAACCAAGATAGTAATTTGAAATATTTTGGGAAAGACGATTGTCATTAATCAGAGGTGTATTTTTGTTTGTGTATACACAGGCATACACATACACACACTGATAATACAAAACAAAGGGGATAAAAGTAACAAGTTGAGGCTTTAGCAATGGCTCAGTGTTTATAGTGCTTGCCAGGCATGCACAAGGACACGGGTTCAAACCCCAGCACCACATACAAAACAAAGTGTCAGAGCAGCAAAAGCCACATGAAAAACTATAAATAAGATTGATTGCGCCTGCCTTTCTTTCTCTGTCACTTGTTATTCTGGAGATTCTTTATGAAAATATTTTAAAATTTCCCCAAATGTGTTAGATTGTGCTTCAAAAATACTGCAAAGGGTTGGAGCGGAGGCTTGGTGGTTAAGGTGCTCACCTAGCATTCGTGAGGATGCGGGTTCGAACCCCAGCCCCACATACACAGCTAAGTGTTGGAGCATGAAAGCCACGTGAAAACTAAACATGATTTTCTCATCTTTCTCACTTTCACTATCCCTCTCTCTTCCAAAAAAAAAAAAAAAACCAAAAAACAAAAACAAAAACTATACAACACAGATCATATATTTGTTACATAGAGAAATGAGGCATATAGATATAAAATATTCTCACAGTAAATTGCTATGGACTGAATTGTGTCCTTTCTAAATTCATTGCTGAAGTATTTTCCTGCAATGTGACAGTAGGGATTTAGGGATTTATTGAGGTCAAATGAAATCTTACGTGTGGTGCCATGCATTAGGATGGTGCTTATATAAGAAAAGGAAGAGGCACAGAGCCCTCTTCCTTTATTTGCAGCTACACAGAGGAAAGATCAGGTGAGGGCACGTCAGGAAGGCAGGTGTCTACAAGCCAGAGACCTTCCCAGAGACCGGCTGTTCTAACAACTTACTTTTGGACTTCTAATATCTAGAACAATGCAAAATTTAAAAAAAAATTAAAAATCTATGTTTTTACTCCCAGTCTGTGGCCTAATGTGATGACAGTCTAAGCACACTATGTATATTTTGGTACTAGAAGTTGGTACTGCTGCCATAGGTACCTACAAATGCAGATGTGACTCAGAACTCGATAATGGGCATAGACTGCAAGAATTCTGAAGTGCAAAGGGAAATCTTTCATTCTCTGGAAAAGATCGTAGGTAGAAACATATATGTTAAGAGTGGTTCTGATGTGTTCTCAAGTCGACACGAGGAACATGCTCTAGGAAAGTGGAGAAAATATAATTACAGTTATAACATGGCAGAGAACTTGGTTTAACTGTGTTCTCACATTTTGTGGAAGGTAGATCTTGAAAATAATGAAACTGTATATTTAACTGAAGAGATTTCTAAGCAAAGAGTTAAAGGTATAGCTTGGTTTAGCTTTGCAGCCTACAAGAACATGAGATCAGAGAAATAAACTAAATGAATCTTTAAGAACCAAAATTTGAAGCTGTAGAGAATTCTTAGTCTCTAGCCATAGAATAATATGTGTGTGTGTGTGTGTGTGTGTGTGTGTGTTTATATATGTAAATATATGAAAGTATTTTCTGAAAAGAACTCCAAGGATGTGGCTGGGCAATCACTTCATAAGATTATTTATAAAATTGATTAGCCTTTTCAGCAGAAGTCAGGAATAGAGAGAGATTGTAGAATTATGTGGTACACTCACTTTGGATTAAAGGGAAAAATACATTAAAATAAAGGGATTCCCAGTTCTGTTTCTCTACAGGGTGAAACAGTAGAGGCATTTGGATTTGAGTTTGCTTGGCATATCAATTAAGAAGAGGGAAAATAGACTCGAATAGTGATTCAGATGTTTCCAGGGCTGCCACTCTCACCAGAGAGCAAGGCTTTTCCTCCTCAGTTTCAGGACAGACTTCCCTTGTCAAATGCCTTCAAGAGAGGGTCACCAAAAGTGACCAACACAGATGGCCAGGAAGCAGAGCATCGAATCCAAAAATAAATGTTTGATGCTCCAAAGTCCAGTGGCATTTCTCTCGATCACTTTGCATTCGGTTGGGACACATCACCTCCTCCTTTCTGATTTTTCCCTTTTCAAATGGAAATGTGTATTATTCCTGTCTCACTTCTGAAGCATGTCACTCATCTGGTTTTACAAGTTCACAGCTGTCAAAGAATTTTGCCTTGGGATGAATCACACAGCAGTTCTCACCCATAACATATTTAGATGATTTTTAGATGGAACTTTGGAATGGAAATTGAAGATACAATGGGTTAAGGCATTTAATGCTCTTGGGATGGGGGTGCATATGCATTTTGTGTGAGAAGAACATGATTTGGGGGACAAAAGGCATTCATTTGTGGTAGTCATACAGGGCTTTGTAAGGAAATAAGTCCTGAAGGAAGGGAATTAAGTTAAAATAGTTCATATAATTGAGTCTCTGATTCAAAATGGCTCATGTCCCGAGAAGAAGAGACTCCTGGGATTTGCAAGCACAGAACAAAGGTCATGTGAGGACACAGTGAGAAGCCAGTCATCTGCAAGCAAAGGAGAAAGGTCTGATGAGAACCAAACCTCCTAACACCTTGATCTTTGGCTTTTTGTCTCTATGGCTTCAAGAAAACAAATTTCTCATTTTTTTCTTGTTGTTCTTTTTTTGTTATTGTTTTCTTTTTTTGTAGAGAGAGGGACATTGTGAGAGAGAGAGAGGGAAAGAAATTGGGAATCAATTTTAATTAGTTTTTTAAAAGGTCCGAGACTTCATCATGTGTGTGGTGCTGGGGTTGGAACTCACTCGCATTCTTGCGCATGCTGGGCAAATGCCCTAACCGCCAAACCATCGCTCCAGCACCAAATTTCTCTTGTTTAAGCCAACCATTCTACAATTTTTTGTGATGGTAACATGAGCACCCTTATATATGACCTAATGCTTTTTTATTTTTATTTCTTTTAAAGACAGAGTGAGGTACAGAGAGAGAGAGAATCAATTTTACTTAATTTTTCATGTGGCTGTCATTGCTCCAACCCTTTGTTGTGTACATGGTGCTGGGGTTCAAACCTACTCCTTGTGCATGCCAGGCAACCACCATGAACACTGAGCCACTGCTCCAGCCCCAGCTAACGCTATCTTTACATTCAAAGTATTGATAAATAAATCAAGTCTTCAACTCATTTACTGTCAAAGGATTCTAATAATTGTACAATGTTTATGATACTTTCAAATGTAAACTGTAATATATCATGTGACTTTTATTTTCAATGAATAAACAACCTTTTTTCCATTTTTGTGTTTTATATTCTACAGATTATTATCCTTTTCTTGGAAATGACATGTGGATCCAGTCATTGACAATTTTTGAGGCAAGAGTTTACCATATCAGTTACTATATGATTATAAAAGTCCTGTAATAACTCAAGCAACTTTTCTTGTAGAAACAAGAAGAAGCACATTTTATGAGATATGAGGCTATCAATTTTGGTTCTTATAGGCGCCTGTATTTTTTTAAGAGTTTCACTTTAAACATGATTGTGTAATGTTACTATGCAGAAGAAGTTAACTGCATTCTGTGATAGCTGTATTAAAAATCATAAGTATTGAAATAAATGAATGTATTTATTTTAAAACATCATATTAAGAAACTTCATTTCCGAAATTTTTGTTTTGACAATAATTTAATATTGATCTTTAAAATATTTATTTATTTATTTATGAGAAAGAGAAGAAAAGAGGGAGAGAGTTAGAAAAAGAGAATCAATTTTATTTATTTTTCCTTAGGTCTTTGCTTCTCCAACATTTAGTTGTGTATATTGTGCTGGGATTTGAACTCAGGTTCTTGTGCAAGACAGGCAAGCACTGTAACTGCTGAGTCACAACTCCAATTCAATAATTCATTATTTTGAAAAAGCTTAAGCTAGAGAGGTCCTCAAAATGATCATTTGATGGTGAACTACATCATTTTCAAAAGCATAGAAATCAAATTTTAAACAGATTTTCTAAATCATTTGTACCAAAGAAACTTTTAAAGCCATTTTATGATTAGTTCTAAATAAAATATTCCAGGTGCACTGACCACTCATAAGCAGTCAGGATCCCAAGGCACTCTTTGGGAACAACAAAGGTATTAACCCTGCAGTTCTGGCCTTATTCCAAGTCTGTTAATTATATCCTCCCTACCTTGTATTCCCTACATATTTCCAATTAGGAAAATTATTTTTCATTTCTCTTTGATGTTACTACTGGGAAATAGTTCTGGCATGAATCTCCTATATATGCTTTCCCTTGGGATTTTAACTCAACACAGTTGAAATTTGGAATGAATGACATCTTTATCTTTAAGGAGCTCCACCCTCTAATAAGCTATGGTAATTTACATGGGTGGACATTTCACAGAACACATTGAGACAGAACATGCATATTTCTTATATGTTTAATTTCTTAATCACACTACATTATAAGTGAAGAAAAGTAAATGGCAACTTCCGGGGCATTTTAATGTTAAGGGAAATTCCTGACAGGATCATAGGAGTTTATGCTAATCAAAGCTGAGTTAAGCATTGCCAAGCTTTTTCTTTTTTTCACTTCTAAATTTCTACAGCTGGCTCTGTAGGGGGAGGAACAGATGGGATGAATTATATATCTGAACAGCCTTTGACATCATGTCAAACACCTTGTGTTCTGTAAATGGAGCTTCACTATTCTCCACTTATTGCAGGCATAACATTCTTGAGTTTTATTAAAATGTTATGGTAGACAAGATAAACAACAAAATATATATTGAAGATTTTAAATTATGTATTAATAACAACAAAGTAATATCAAAGAGAATGCTAAAAATTCTATTTTAAACTAATAAAACCACAATTCATTTTTTGGTCTCAAATAATGTGTTAACTTTTTGCATTAGTTAAAAATGATCATTTTCCATATCATCATGTTAAGAACCTTTCAAAGTCAGTGTTTATTTCAGGAATTAAAAAGCCTTTAAAGCGTGGTATACAGGCTGATTCTACCAAGAATCTTATATTTCTGATCTAAGTTATTTATAAGTGGAATTGTAATGTGTACTAAAAAGACAGAACTTCAGATGGATCAATGCATTGGTTTATAAACTCCACAAATATTGTTTGAATATCAAACACATAAAAATAGGCCTATGCGTTAAAGTAGTCCTTCATTTTAATAAACTTACATTTTACGGGTTAAGGAAGACACTCAACAATTACAAGTTAGGATAAAGATATGGAGTGGATTTAATTTCAGAGCCTCTGTTAACGCCTAGATTTCAGGTTTTAAAACAATGGGAGAATTAATTTGTGTTGTATGATGTTCCCAAGTTCATAGTAATTTGATTGCTGATGCTAGAAAACAGATACAGAGGGAGATGAGAAATTAGGTATTAGTAGGAAACTAGGAGTTTGGTTTTGTGCGTAAAAGTGTGAGAAAGAACCGAAAACACCACCAGAAAACCAAGTAATCCAATCAATAGTTGACCAAAGAAACTAAATAGACATTCTCAAAAGAAGTGATATAATTGATCAATAAATATATGAAAAATCAACATCTCTAGAAATTAGAGAAATGCAAATTAAAACTACATTGAAATTTCATCTCACTCTTGTCAGAATGGTAATTATTAAGAATACAAATAACAATAAATGTTGCCAAGGATGTGGGGGAAAGGGTACACTCATACATGGTTGGTGGGACTGCAAATTAGAGCAACCACTCTGGAAAGCAGTATGGAGATGTCTCCAAAGATTAGGAATGGAACCACAACATGACCCAGCTACCCTACTCCTTGGTATATATCTAAAGAATTTAAAATCAGCATAATACTGTGACACAGGCAAATTAATATTCATAGGAGCACCATTCACAATAACCAAGCTATGAAGCCAACCAAAGAGCCCTTCAGCATAGGAATGGATATAGAGACTATGCTATACATCTACAGTGGACTATAACTCAGCCATAAAGATGTACAACTTCATGGAATTTTCTGGCAAATGAATGGTACTAGAGACTATAATGCTAATATCAGATTTCTTTCCCCCTTTTTTGTTTTAAGAGAGAGAGGGACAGTGAGAGAGAGAGAAAAGGAAAATTAGTTCTATTTAGTTTTTTCATGTGGCTTTCCTTGCTTCAACACCGGGCCATGTATATGGTGCTAGGGTTCAAACCCAAGTCCTTGCGCATGCCAGACAAGTGCTGTAACACCAAGCCACCACACCAATGCCCGAGTATCTTCTTTCTACGATGTCTAAAATAAAATCCACTTTTAAATTAACACTGAATTAATTATATTTTAATAATCTATTGCATTACACAATGCTGCTCTTTGTCAGGTTCATAGTTTTGTTATTTGGTTTTACTTTGCATTAGTAGTTTGTAGAAAGTTTAATTTTCCTCACTTCATTTTAAACCATTTATTACTATCTTTAAAATATATTTGCTTTTCTTATTTATTCACATTGCCCTGTGTAATCAGCCAAAATCAATTTCATTTTTGCTGATTTTGTGATATGCATATGATTGAAGACAGTTGGAGGTAAAGCGAAGTGGTTAGTGCACTTGTCTGGCATGTGTGAGGCCCTGGTTTCAATACTCAAAAATGAAAAAAAAAGTTGTACTAGTAGTAGATTTAGTTCTCGGGAATACACAAAAGATTAGTTCACTATTACTATATAGAGCATTAGTATGTAGCTACTGTACTATTTTTTGTCATTTTAGTGTCATTTTATGTACAAGCAATTTGTGTTTTGTTTTGGTACATTAAGAATACTTAGGAGGCAATGAATGTACTGCTGTGAACATTGTTGTGGCTGTGTTGCTGTAGCATGCCCATATTAGATCCTTTGGGAAGACGCCAGGAGTGGGATACCTGGTTAATATGGTGGTTCTATCCCCAGATTTTTGAGGAATCTCCATACTGATTTCCATAATGGTTGAACTAATTTATAGTTCTACCAACAGTGTAAAAGTCATGCTTTTTCGTGACATCCTCGCCAACATTGTTTGCATTCTTGACAATTGCCGTTCTAACTGTAGTGAGATGAAAACTCAATGTAGTTTTGATTTGCATCTTCTTGATTGCTAGGAATGTTGAACATTTTTTCCCACAATAGCTGAATTATGTTATCAACCCAGAGGGCTATCACATGATGAGTGAATTAAGAAATTATGGTATATACATACAGTAGAGTTCTACTCAGCTATTGGAAAGAATTATAACAGGGAATTCATTGTTAAATGGATGGAAATGGAGAATATCATGCTAAGTTAAACTGGATAAACTCAGAAATTCAAAAGTCATGTTTTCTCTCTTTTGTGGAAGATAGAGTAAAATAAAGGAAAGGGGGAGAGGGAGATAAGATTTCATAAAGAATCATTCACAAATTAATAGAACTAAGGAAGTCTAGTAGAGCAGAGAAGGCAGAAAGCGAGAGGGGAGAAGGATGGTAGAGAGAAAATGGGAGGGTTTAAGAAGGGAAGGGAAAAATACATTTTGCTCCTTTAGGAAACTAAATAATTCCCAATGTATATAAATGGTAACAGTAAAAATAAATAAATAAATATTTTTAAAAATATATCAAAGGATTTGATCAGCAGAAGCAAGGGACCAGGGGATGGGAGTTAGGAGGTGTTTTAGAGGGTTTATATTGGCCTAATTATATTATTATATTATGTGTATGTATGAATATGTAACAACAAATCCCATCATTCTGTGCAACTTTAATGCACCAATTAAGAAAAAAAGAGGAAGACTAAGGTAAAGAAAAGAAAGAGGTAATAAATGATTGAATAAAAATTGTTGGATTAAAAAAGAGAATTAAGGGAGAAATGTACCTGTGTCATTTTGGTTTTAGTAAAATAGATTTTGTACAATTATTTACCATTAAAATATGTAACAGTTTGAAGCACTAGTATAACACATGTACTGTTTCCTCTTATGTTACTGTTTCTAACTTTTGAAAACCAGTATTGTAATGCATCTCTTTCTCTTTCTCTCTCTCTCTCTGTATACACACACACACACACACACACACACACACACATACACACATGTATATGTATATGAGAGAAAGTATTTCCATTACTGATGAAAAGAGTAACTTCTTACTCTTTTATTTTTTATTTATTTTTATTAGATGAATATGAGTTACAATTGAGGAGGAATCATTGTGAAACAATCAAGAACAAATGTATATTTACACAGTTATCCAAGGCTGATGCCATGTACTTCTTACTCTTTTAATTGTAACATGGAAATTGATTCATTTCTTTTCAATTGGAGAAATTATATTTACCTTCATTCATTACACTTAATGAAAAGAAACAAAAAAAAAAAACCAGAAGAGAGGCAAAATATTCAAGATCCTTTGTTTCCCATAGGCTCAACACCTTTCATCAGCCATACTGCCCCCAATTCTAGTACTCATCTTTTTCAGGATATCCCTTTACTGTGCTTTGGTTCCTCTTATCTTGATATAATTCAAAATGTGTTTCCAGGTAGAACCTAGGGCTACTGTGGGATTCCTTCTTTTCAGAAGGTTGTCATCTCATCCATATTCTAGAGGTTTAGGGAGGAAGGGCAAACCTAATAGAAATTACTCCATGATAGAAGAATCAATCCTGTATTTATTTGGGGTCATTACTATTTTTGTAATCTTTTTCAATCATCTTTTTTTCTGTAATTCTTAATAGTCTATTAAGTTTTTCCAATGATATTTTACCTTCCGATTCAATATTTTCAGCTCCCGAGGTTCTGTTGATTTCCTTTTTATCTCATCTACATGTTTCACTGGAATTCTTCAGCATACTTATGATACATTTTTCTTTTATGTTCATCATCTCCCTCATCTCTGGTTTTGTTTCTGTGCATTGATTTTTCTCCTACATTCCCAGTCCTATTTATTTTTTAGTTTGAGACAGGGTCTATGTTCCTGAAGTTGGCCTCTTGCTTCAGTTTTGCATGTTGCTAAAATTATAGGCAGGTGACAATGATCCTGGGTATAATAATTATTTTCATTTTCTTCTTATGGACTATATGGAATTTGTATTTTTAAATATCCCCTAATGATTCCATAGTTCTAGAAATAAATAATTTGATACATGAAGAATATTGCTATGTGTGTGGTACATGCCTGCAATCCCAGTGAGTCCAGGGGCTGAGACAGGAGGATTGCAGTTCAAGACCATTCTCAGTAACTTACGAAGGCCCAAAGCAAATAAGCAAGATCCTGTCTCAAAATAAAAAAATAAAAATAAAATATAAAAAGGACTCGGGGTATGGCTCAATGGTTAAGTGCCTCTGGGTTCAATTATTGGTAACAAATAAGAAAGCAGGAAGAATATAGTTTCCTTTGATTATGTACACATGCTTTCATCTGTAATCATTGGCTACTTAAGTAACTGTAGTAAAAGTAACTCAACTTGAACAATTCTCAGGGCTCCTAATTTCGTTATCAGAATTTGGATTATTTGATGTCTACTATTTAAGAAATAGAAGATTCTGAAGTAACACTAAAACATTACTTGACTTGTAGGCCAAGTTTATAGCAAATATCTTTTCCTTTCCTTCCATAAAATGTAATTCATTTCTTTAGTAGATAAATCTAACTATTCTTTGATATACATACATGTGTACATATATGTACACATATGCAACATATGTGTATTTCAAGACATCATTTAAAATAATACAAAGTGATTTGAAACAATAAATAAGTAAAACAAATTAAAATTATAGATATGCTGTCAACTTTGTGGATTAAATACAGGTAAACTGTATTAACAGAACTACTGAATGTAAGAGGTTAAATTGATGGACTGTACATCACACTGAACATTTTTGTCTTCTCTTTTAATAATCATATCTGGTATATCATGTTATATTTCAGACACAAAGGAACTTAGTCTAATTGTTTTGAGTTTACCAGATGTCTAACATTATTCAAACTAAAAAAACATTCATAATAAGAAATTACAACTTGGGACTGGAGCAGTGGCTTGGTGGTTACAGCGCTTGCCTGGCGTGCACAAGTACACAGGTTCAAACCCCAGCACCCACGTACACAACTAAGTGTCGGAGCAACGAAAGCCATGTGAAACACTCAATAAAAATTGATTTTCACTCTCTCTGTCTCTATCTGTCTGACTGCCCTCTCTCTTAAAAACAAAGAAAACAAACTACAACTTTTCCTGAAATAGTCAACTAAATGAAATAATAAAGAAGCATCTATATGGACTTGGGAAGGACAGATTTTGTTCAGCAATTTTTATTTATTTAAACTGGAGTGAAGGTGAAAGACATTTCTAGATTCACAAAATTTAGAAGGTAGAGAAGTAAGGACAATGACCTCCTGACACATTTATCAGGTATATGCATGTGAGTGAACACACTCATTTTTAATGTAGCCTGTGCCAATTATTAATAATTTAAGCAAGTTAACAACTGTACCACCATTTCCTCCATGGTTTCAATGATAATAATGATAGCTATGATGAGAATTAAGCATGAGTTTTTTGTGTGTAAATCTTGTAGTCTTATGTCTGAACCTGCCACGCCTGTCATTGGGGTGATCAAAATCGTGGTGAGGATACAAGTGATAGCACATTCCTTCAGAGAGGTAATTCAGTTTATGCTTCCTCAGCCTTGAACAAAACTTAATTCTTATAATGTTAATCAGTTTAAATTAAATATGTGTTAGATTCCAATTATGCAAAAGAGAAAAATAGAACATAAGTGTATAAAAGTGGGAAGAAGCTTCAATGTAATATTTATGATGATGAATTTATAATCATCATTCAGTGGAGGAATAGAAACTGTTTCTTTTATTGTTTGTAGTTTATAAGATTCTGAAGTAAACTTTATTATTTTAAAAATGGGAAAATAAATTTTACTTTGAAAAATATGAAAGAACACTAAAAACTAAATGTTTACATTATTTTGCTTTATATTCAAATCTACACCCTTCACTCCACTCTTTTCTATATGTAGTGAGATCAGTACATCATCTATGACATAACAAAACACCATCCTTAAAATGAAAGATGTAATTGTTTTAACTTCTATAATTTCTTTGTGATTTTCCATTTTATATTTTTTCAGATTTTTTATGTAGAAGTAACTTTGTATGCTTTATTTTTAATTAATTTGTAAAGCCATTTGCTCATTTGTGATAGACTAATGGTATAAAATGATAAGAAGATTTACTAAATCATAAACTATCCTTAAATCTTCCCCTACCAAAAAGAAAAATGAAAGAAAAAAAGGAGAATACTATTAAGCAAAATGTTAACTAATAAGTGAAGCCCATGGGAAAAAATTTGGTGCCACAACCAATTTAAAATTAATTCCTACACAAATGATGTACATTGTACTCCTATTTTCCTATTTTCTTCTCTGTACTGACTTTGTAGTACTGCTTCTCCAGAAAAGCCCTGCACCCTCCTACAAATCAATCGAAGTCCTGCTCTTCCTTTTATAGGAAACTTGCTTTCTTTCTCTACATGAATAGTTCCTGAAATCATCAGTCACTGTAAACTTTCTTTTCTGGACGTTTATAGATCTTGAAACTATACCAATCAGTCTCCCATCTGTTTTCAGTTTACCTTGTTTTATTCTTTAGTTTCTTGTATTGATGTTGTTTCTTGAATATCTACAGTTAAATTGTAAGTGCCTTCAAGTGTCAGTTACACAGCAGGTGCTTCAAAATTCTTGGTGATTCCAGAAGAACAAAACATGTTGGAGAGAGTCAGAGTGCTTTCAATCAACTGGATTGAAAAAAATGTGATTTTAGTTGTACAGAATAACAATTTATGGTGCTTTAATAACATGTTTGAATCAAAATCACACCCTGAGTATCAAATGAAGGTAGGACTCTAGCAAAGAAAAATATTTTGTCTTTGACTGTATCCAACTGTTGACCTACTTATCCTTTCAGTGTTTCAGAAGTCCACTGAAGGCTGCCTTTTCTTGAACTGTCTCTCTACTTAACTTTTCTTAACTTTTCCTTTTTGAACCATAAAATCTGAATGCCCTCACTGGAGTCAGACTATTTTCCTTTCAAGTAAGAAAATAAACAAATGAGGTAATTAAATTGATTCAGATGTGAGTGGCTATTAGGATATACATATCCATCATGTATTTTACTTTGAAGTTAGTTGTAATATTGAATCTAGGTAGTTGAGCTCTTTGTCCTAAGAATCTAATGAATGAAATCCACAGATACAAGGATGAGAACAAAGTAACTGCATTTATTAGAATAAAGAAAGAAAGCAGATTCCCAAAGAGGACGGGCTCCAAGGGAGGGATGCCAACACATACCTGTTGTCTAGGGGTTTGTAAAGGCCATCTGATGGCACAGCATAGGTGATTGGTGGGGCGAGGGATGTCAGCATGGATCAATCATGCTCTTCAAGCTCTGATCTTAATAAGCCAATCGGAAGTGCACAATTTTAATCCTTTGTTTACATAATTAAGAGGACAGTTCTCATCTGGCAGATTTTGGCATGTGTAAGAAAGAAGCATTTCAGGTGGGGGTCTGCTTCTGATCTGCTATTTCTAGGGGTGAAGGCAAGGGTAATGAAGGAAGGGCTGCTGTGGTTGCAGCTGGGAGGAACAGAAGCAGGTATTCTAGGTTAGAAAAGTCTTTGTGGTTCACGCTGGCAAGAAGCAGCAAGTCTCAGGATGCCTTTCAGACCCGTTGTCAACTTTCATGTAGGCATGATATCCCTCTCTCCTCCTGTCCTTCTCCAAGGCCTTTGTCCTGGTGGCCTATGGGAAATCTATCTTCTTCTATCATAGTGACATCTTGCATTGGTGTCATATCAAAACACAGCGAATTCAACTGCTTGTGTTTTCTCATGTCCTGTTGTATAACCTTGTCCAAGATTTTTGTTTTCTGTTCTTAATGCTTATAACATTCTTCTGCATCATTGCTTTTGTTCATCTTTTTGATCAATGAATACATCCTTGTTGTTCTCTTCCTTTTTTATTTTTACAAATAATGTGTTTGTATCTGATGAGGTTTAAGGAACTTTTCAGCTGTGCAATTCTCTTATTGGTTAGCCACATGGCATTGGCCACTAGCTGGATTCCAGGAATCCTGCAAAGTACCAATCATACAAGGTGAGTAATATTACATCTGTTTAACGAGGAATCTGAAATTCAGAGAAAAGAAGTAAATAGTGTAATTTTGAACATCCATTAATTTTGAGCTATATTTTCACTAGATTACATTGAACCCTCTTATTGTTATTCCATTCAAATCTGTTTCATCCAATCAAATATTGTAATTTTTCAATTTGACTGATGCATATATATGGATATATGTGTGTAGAAAAGTATTTAAACAAAACCAACAGTGCCATCAGCCTATAGTTAGTGCTGTCTTCCAGAAGGGTGGTGTAAGCATGTAAGTGGATATCTAAATATCTATGGTGTTTTGCTCTATTGCAGCTAGGAAAGGAAAAGAGTAGCTATACTAAGATCATTGCCGATCACTGACAATTTCTTGTTGTGAGTATAGGAGGAAGGTTTGAGTTATGACCTTCTTTTGTGCATGTTGTATTGCTTTTCATAATTGAATAAATTAATTCAAGATTTAATAACCAAGCATAGAACTCAGGATATGCAATAGAAATGGAGTTGATTTTCTCTGGGAAATATTAATGAAAATAATAAAATAAAAACCAATTACCTCTCCAGGAAGCCTTAGAATAGAAAGGAGAATGAACAGTCATGAGCAAGTAAGGAGCAAAAATGGCATTACCAGAATTTGAAATATGTAATCAAACCCAGAGGAAACATGAGAAAGGGAATTTGAAGAAAAGAAATACATACCATTTCTATATAGCATGTATAGATTTGGGGTTTAGGTCATACATAACTCTAGAAAGTCAGTGAGACATACCAGTCAAGCATCTGTTTTTTGGAAGCATTTGAATAAATCAAAAGAAGGGAGCTGCTTCATCATAGAACAGAAAAAGTAGACAGTGCTGTATGGAAAAACTGAGACAAGCGCAGAGATTGCAAACTCAGGGCATTTTCTAATTTCCTCACAAACGTAAGGACCTGGAGCTCTCAAAGCAAAGCAAAATGTTTTCCAAAATTGGAAAAAGATAAAAGGAAGTTGAAAGAGCACAGTAAGTCCTTGCAGTCCTGAAAAAAGATCTCTATGCACACCTGCTGCATATTTGGTAGATTCTCCTCTTATTTGATCCTCACCTTTTCTGTCTTGTTGGGATAAAATTAAATGGAAAATATAACGTGTGTATAAATGAGCAGAAAATAGCTAAAACTTTATTATTTTAGTGAAATTAAAATTCATCTTGGAAGCTAGAAAATTATTTATATTCTAAGCTTCCACCCTCTAGAAATTGATTTTTTTTAAAGAGAGAAGGACAGTGAGAGAGACAGAGAGAGAGAGAGAGAGAGAGAGAGAGAATCAATTTTTATTGAGTTTTTCACATGGCTTTCGTTGCTCCCACACTTAGTTGTGTACGTGGGTGCTGGGGTTTGAACCCGTGTACTTGCGCATGCCAGGCAAGCGCCTTAACCGCCGAGCCACTGCTCTAGTCCCTAGAAGTTGATTTAATAGAATTGAGGTTAGGTTTGGAAATTTGTGTTACAACAATGAACAAATCAATCATATGACACATTGGAAAAGAAAGTTTTCTTCCTATCCTTAGAGATGCAGGTGAAACTATAGTTGTATTTGCATAGACTTATTTTATAATTATATTTAAAATTATTAATTTTTGCTTAATTTAATTTATTAAATCTACTTTTTTTCCATTAGGTAATTGTGTTATTAACAAATAATTTTGTTGGTTAATGCTTTTCAGTTTCTTGGGCTCCAGAGAATTAGAGTAATTTTCATTCTGAGACTTAAATTTATTTATATAATTTAAAACAATACTTTTGTTGGCAATTCATTGTAACCCACAGAGACCAAGTTTAAAAATGTTTCTGAATATAGAATTTTTTATTATTATCATTAGTAATATTAAAAAGTTCATCATTTATTTCATGCACATTATGGCAAACACTGTTAGAAACATTGTATGATTTTTAGTCTTTTCCACAAATCTTTTGCAGGTCAGAATTCTACCATATGCCTGACTCCATATTCATGATTCATCCTTTTACAGTCTTTTGAATTTTTTTTTCAGATAACATAAAATTTCAGTTGTATGTGATGAAAACGTTCTATAGATCATCGTTAGTGATGTGGTACTGTACACTCAAACTAATATTTAGAGAGTTCATCTCATCATCAGGGTTCTTACCACTAAAAAACCTAAACAATGACAAAATGAAATACATTTAAGGACAAAAGGAAACTTTTATATTGATGGAACATTTTGTGTTGTGGTGGTGATGTTATCATTGGTATATGGAGGTATATGCATACCTCCAAGCTGTACATGTACATGTACATTAGGCATGCATAGTTTTTATTACACGAGGTGTACTTCAATAAAACTTAAAATAATACTTCTGTATCTGGGATCATTTCTAAGAATTTGTGAAAATGCATACATTAGCTCCTAATGCCTTTTATAAGATGTTATTTTAGTACAGCATGTTGCCAAAGTCAGCGAGCACCATGCATGGATTGCATTGCAGTCATTAAGTGTGTAGCAGAAATCACCTGTCAGGTACTACACAAAAGGAAAACTAAGCTACGCATGAGTATTTAAAAATAAAGAAGACAAAATTGGTCCAACACTTCAACATTTGGGAGTAGGCAAAGACTTTCTCAACAGGTCTCCAAAAGTGAAGGAAGTAAAGTAAAAAATCAGTGAATGGGATGCCATAAAGCTAAAAAGCTTTTGTACTGCCAAGGAAACAATCAAAATAGTCAAGAGGATTCCTACAGAAATGGAGAGAATCATGGACTGTGATTCTTCTGAGAAGGGTCTCATATCCAGAATCTACAAATCCTCAAAAATTTCAACTACAAAAACACAAACAACCCAATTGATAAATGGGCCAAAGAGCTAAATAGAACTTTTCAACAGAAGACATTGATCAAGCCAATGAATACATGAGAAAGTGCTCTAAATCACTAGTAATCAGAGAAATGCAAATGAAAACCACATTAAGATATCACCTTACACCAGTCAGAATGGCAAAGATGAAGAAAATAAACAATAATAGATGCTGGAGGGGCTGTGGAGAGATAGGCACACTAACACACTGTTGGTGGAGCTGCAG